>SMMQ01002789.1:40661-59643 GCA_008271595.1 [Pythium] brassicae (nom. inval.) | reverse complement strand
ATTGGATAAGAATTAATGGTTTTTTTATTTTCGTCGGAAATTTTTGGCCTCTTCGAGTCAGAGACTTGGTGTTTTAATTGTTTTTGAATTTTTTTGTCAATCATCTTGGATGTCAACCCATTGACATCATCATCACTTCACTTTCGCGAGATGTGGCTGAAGCAAACGTACGGCAGCGCGGGTGGCGGCGCCGAGCACCATGTACTGCTTTTTCCCGCAGAGGAGGCGGGCGACGACTGCGCCAGCCCTCTCACCCTCAAAGCAAACCTCCATGCGCAATCGCCGCCGTCGCGGTGGTCGCTTGCGTTCTTCAGCGGCTGCGCGCGCCTGGCACAGCTCTGCAGCCAGCGGCCGCTGCGGCTCGCAGATTTGTGGACGCTACGCGACGAGGACACCAGCGCCTTTTGCGCCGCGCAATTGAAAGCTGCGCTTACGACGTCGCGTTCGCTCGTACTGGCGGCGCTGCGCACCCAGCGGCGTCTGCTGCTCGCGAGTGGCGCGCTCTCGCTGAGCGCGGTCGCGTGTGAGCTCGCTGGTCCCGTGGCCGTGTACATGGTGGTGCACGCTGCCGCGACAGGCGGAATGGAGCACGTGCTGTCGAAAGGCGCGGTGTGGACGCTCATGCTACTAGCCTCGCGCTTCCTGCGCTCCTACACACTCGCGTGGGCGGAGCTGCTCCTGCGTGTCGCGGACGTTCGCGTTGCTGGTGCGCTGCAGGTGCTGCTGATGGAAAGCGTGCTGGATAAGAAGCGCCTGCAACAGCGCCAGCCAACGCCGGCGCTGTCCGGCTCCGCAAACCTGTTCACGACCGACGTTGCGAACGTCGCGTCCGCGTTCCGGGTGATCCACCGGCTGTGGATGATGCCGCTCGAGCTGCTCGGGCTCTTCGTCGTCTTCCGCTGGATCGCAGGCCACGTCATCTCGGGCATTCTGCTCGTGTCGTTCGTCGTCTATGCCACGATCCAGCTCGTCACGTGGTCCGAGGCGTCGCTCTTTCGCCAGTGGCTCGCGATCACGGACGAGCGCTTCGGCATCCTCGAGCGCACGTTCCAGCACATCGTCGCAATCAAGCTCAACGTGTGGGAAGACTGGGTGCTCGACCAGATCCTGGCCGTGCGCCGTGCCGAGCAGCGCGTGCTCCAGCGCCACATCCTGGTGCGCACGCTGCGCTACACGCTCACGTGGATCGCGCCGGTCGTGAACCTCATCGCGACCGGTGTGCTGCTCGTCAACACCACAAACCGCGCGTTCGACTCGCCGGCGTTCACGTTCAGCGCGGTCACGATCTTCCACTCGATCAACGACACGTTTGCCACGGCCATGGCGGTCGTCGAGGTCTTCTTTCAGTTCCGCGTGTCGCTGCTCCGGATCCACGCGACGCTCCAGCTCTCGCACATGCGCGAGCGCGACAGCTCACAGCAGTCGCCTGGTGCAGCCCGCGACGCCAGCGGACAGGCGCACTCGCTCGGCGCGACCAGCGCGGACGCGATCTCTGTCGTCAGCGCGAGCTTCGCGAACCCGCAGCAGGCGGCGGCCCCGGACGCCGACGCGCTGCTTGTGAACCTCAACCTCCGCGTCCGGCGCGGTGAGTTCGTTGTCGTGCACGGAAAAGTCGGCTGCGGCAAGTCCGTGCTGCTCTCGGCGTTGCTCGGGCTGCTCCCCAAGCAGCGGGGCGGGGTGTACGTGAACGGCCGCGTCGCGTACTGCTCGCAGCAGCCGTGGATCCAGTCGATGAGCATCCGAGACAACATTATATTTGGGAAAGCGTTTGACGACGTGCGCTACTGGAGCGTGCTCGAGGCATGCTGTCTGCTGGAGGACCTGGCGCACCTCCCAGCGGGCGACCGCACTGTCGTCGGCTCGCACGGACTCGTGAGCATGTCTGGCGGCCAGCAAGCGCGCGTCGCGCTCGCACGCGCCTGCTACGCGGACGCGGACATCTACGTCCTGGACGCGCCGCTCGACAGCGTCGACAGCATCGTGCAGTGCGAGGTGCTCCTCAAGTGCATGGGGCAACTGCTGGAGCACAAGACGATCGTGCTCACGACGCACAACCCAGAGGTGATCATGTGCGAGTACGTCGACCGCGCCATCTTGATGGAGCAGATGGCGCTGGTCGAGCCTGTGCGTGACGGCAGCGCCACGAATCCCCGACACTCGCGCCGCGCCCCAGGTCGGCCAGTAGCTGAGCGTCGGCCGGCGCCCCTCACCTTTCGCTCGAAGCGGTCGGTGTTGCTGGGCGAGTCCGCCACGCGCGGCGGCCTGACCCGCAAGCGCAACGAGTCGACGGAACGTGCGTCGGCGACACCGTTGCATTGCAGTCTCCGTCTAAGCGACGCGGTGTTGCGGGACCCGCTCGTCGTGCAGATCCAGGCCGCGCCCGGCGCGCGGTCGTCGCCGACAGCGGCGTCGTCGTCCTACTTGGTGAACCACGCGCCATGCGCGTACCGCCGGAAAGGTTGGGCGACGGTGATGAAGGAGTACATCTCGTACTCGCAGAGCTTCTCCGTGCTCTGCGTCGTCGTGTTCCTCCACTACATCACGCAGGTGCTGTCGACCACGTCGATCTATTGCTTCAGCCGATGGATTGCGTCGATTGGGCAGTCGGATGAGTCGGCCGACGCACTCGCGCACACGATTGCGCTCTTCCAGCGCTACATGTGGGTCGTCGCGGCGAGCTGCGCGTCGTTTCTGTGCGCGGCGCTCGCGACGTTCTCGTTCTCGCTCCGCGCGGCCGGGAAGCTGTTCGAGTGCATGACGTCGGCGCTCGTGCACGCGCCGACACGGTTCTTCGCGACCAACTCGGTCGGGCGCATCCTGAACCGGTACGCGCGCGACCTGAAGGCCGTCGACTCGAGTCTGCAGGGCGTCGTCTTCGCGCTGCTGCGCAGCTTCTTCAGCTCGTTCTGCTCGCTCTTCGCGTCGCTCGCGTGGCTCAGTGGCCACATCTTGAAGGCAAACCACTCGACCTGGCGTGGGAACAGCGACTGGTTCTGGCTCGTCTGGTGGGTCGTGATGGTGCTCAACGTCGCCGTCACGGTCGGCATCCTCTCGGCGTTCTGGCGCGACGGCATCCGCTCGAACAAGCCGAGCGGCGAAATCTACCTCATGTTCCGCGAGACGTACTCGCCGCTGTTCAACTTTGTCACCGAGGCGATGAGCGGCAAGCGCGTGATCGCGTCGTTCGGGCCAGAGCAGACACTGCGTGTCGCGCGCACGTTCGGCGACAAGGTGGACGAGTCGAGCCGGATCCTGCTGGGGATGTGGTACTTTGAGACGTGGGTCGGGCTCCGGAGCCTCGTGATGGAGAGCCTGCTCTCGAGCGCGCTGCTCGTTGTGCTGATCGCGTTCGGACACGAGCCATCTGAGTCGGCCGAGCCGGCGACGATCGGCTTGCTGCTCTTCCTGCTGCTCAACATTCGCGAGGACCTCAAGAGCGCGTTCGCGAACTGGAACATGCTCGAGAAGGACTTGGCTTGCGTCGAGCGCGTGCTCGAGTTCATCGACGTGGCACCGGAGGCTGCGAGCAGCGCGCTCGCGCCGCCAATCGACCCGTTCTGGCCGCGCACGGGGGCAATCACGTTCCAGACCGTGTACTTCCAGTACGACAGCGCGACGACATCTGCGCACCACTACCAGAACCACGACGACGAGAGCACGCGCCACAGCGAAGGCGGCGGCGGTGGCGGCGCGATGGCGCTTAAGAACGTGAGCTTCCACATCGCTGGCGGGCAGAAGATCGGCGTCGTGGGACGCAGCGGCGCGGGCAAGTCGACGCTCGCGATGGCGCTCATGCGCGTGTGCGACCCGGTGCACGGCGCGATCCTGATCGACGGCGTCGACATCACGCAGCTGCACGTCAAGATGCTGCGCTCGAAAGTCTCGTACGTACCGCCGAACCCGGTGTTTGCAAACGCGACAGTGCGCGAGTACCTCGACCCGATGGGCCAGGTCAGCGACGCGGCGCTCTGGGCGGTGCTGCGCAAGACGGGCGTCGAGGCGTCGGTCTTGCGGGTGCAGGCGTCGCTGGACGCGACGCTGTTGCGCCTCGTCGCGTCTTGGAGCGCGGGCGAGCGGCAGCTGCTCTGTCTGTCGCGCGCGCTCGTGCTCCGCTCGCGCATCGTGATCCTCGACGAAGCCACGACCGCGACGGACCAGGAGACGGACGGCGCCGTGCAGGACCTCGTGCGCGACGCGCTGGACGCAGGCACGACGCTGCTCTGCATCGCGCACCGGCTTGATACGGTGCTCGAGTTCGACAAGATCCTCGTCATGAGCGACGGCGGCGTCGAGGACTTTGGCACCGTGCAGGAGCTCGTGGCCGCGGGCGACGGCGTGTTCTACAACCTGCTCGAGAGCGCGCAGCTCGTATACTGAGCGAGAGGTGGAGCGTCGCTGACTGAGTGCATCATCAATCGCGGCGAAGTGAGGGTGAGGCGACAGCCTCCCGTCGACCTGACCGCCATGGTTCACGTCTCTCCATCTCTCTCTCTCTCTTTCTACTGCCCCTCGTCAGCCTCGACGTAAATCGTGCCCGGCAGCTGGAAGCCATTGAACGTGCCCCCGGTCGCGAAGCCGTAGGCGCCCATATGCGGGAACGTGATCCAATCGCCGACGTCGAGCAGCGGTAGCGGCGTCTCCTTCGTGATGAAGTCCTTGCCGTCGCACGTCGGCCCCCACACACTCGCGGACTGCGTGGCGAGCGCCGCCGCCGCCGCCGCCGCCTCCACGGGCTCGCCCTGCAGCACGATCGGGATCGGGTCGTAGAGCTTGAAGAGGTGCGGCGCCGAGAACGAGCCGTGCGCGCCGTCGTTCACAAAGTACATGAACCGCGTCGCGTTGCGCTCCGCTGCGTGCGACGAGAGCTCCGGGTCGGTCTTGCGGCCCGTGACATTCAGGTTGAGCGTCGCGCACGCCGAGACGAAGTAGCGCCCGGGCTCCGAGATGACGCGCACGCCCGCGGACGCCGGGAAGTGCGCGTCGATCGCGGCGTTCACAGCGCGCGCGGCGTCCTGGACCGTGACGGGCCCGAGGTCGTCGCCGGCGAAGCCCCCGCCGATGTTTAGCAGCTCGAAGCGAAAGCCAAAGGACTCGGCGACCTCAAACACGACCTTGGCGCGCGTGATCGCGTCCGTGAACGCCGAGGCGTCCAGCACGCCCACGCCCACGTGGAAGCACACGCCCATGACGTTGAGCTGCAGCCGCTTGGCCGCCTCGAGGATCGTCGGGATCTCCGCGAGCGGCGCGCCGAACTTGGCGCCAAGTTGGTGGCGCGACTTGGAGTCGTCCACCTGAATGCGCAGCACGAGCTGGGCCTCCGGGTAGACCGCGGCGACCTTGGCAAGCTCGTCGACGTTGTCGAACGTCATGAGCGCCACGCTGTGCGCACGCGCGAACTGCAGATGGGACTTTTGCTTGATCGTGTTGGCGTAGATGATCTGGTCGGGCGCCACGCCGTGCGCGAGCGCGAAGGCGATCTCGGGCTTGCTTGCGCAGTCGACGCCGCAGCCGAGCCCCGTGAGGAGCTCGAACACGCGCACGTCCGGGTTGCACTTCATGGTGTAGAACGGCTGCACGCGCGGGAGCAGCTTCGTGAGGAGCTTGTGCTTGGCGGCCACCGAGCGCAGGTCCACGGTGTAGAACGGCTCCTCGTCGTCGCCGACCGCGCGGATGTGCGCCAGCGTCGCCGCGAGCACGCGCGCGTCGAGCGTCGAGGCGCTAGAGCTGCTCATAAACTGAGTCGCAAATTGAGTTGGAGGAGGTGGTGCAGTCGCAGGCGATCGAATTATGACCCCGAGTCGTCCAGAGGACTCAGATTCCGTTGATGGCCATCAAGCTCTGTCAAACTGACGTGCAGTCCCTCGATTGGATATATTGTCATTGACGAGTTTGGTGGTTGAAGGACCCTTCAGCCTTCAGCCTCGGCTGGTCCGAGGTCTGGTGCGAGCGTCGAAAGCCGCTCCCTCGATGGGGCCGCGATCCTCGCAAAGCGTCGCAATAGCGACGGCTCCTGAGCGACGCTAGAGCCGCGACCCGCTCGGTGGAAGTCCTGACCCTGCTCCTCACCGCTTCTGCCGCCACTTTGGCATTGCTGCTTCCGAGAAACACACGCGCACGCGATGGGCAAGTCTGTGCGCAAGTACCGGAAGAGCCGCGAGTACGAATACGCCGCGCCACCGGAGACCGCGTCTGCGTACGCGATCCACGACGGGCAGGACACGACGCACGGCGCCGCCGACTACGACCCGGAGGATCTGCTGTCGTCGCCGCGCGAGTTCGTGCCGCTCGAGAAACTCGCGCCAGGCGACAGCTCCCCACTGCATGTCGTTGCGCTCCTCGTCGCGGGTGGCGTTGGCTCGACTGTGCTCGCCGCACCGTTCGTGTTCCTCGAAGGGGGCTTCGTGATGACGTGCTTCATGGTGGCGTTCGTCGCACTCGCTAGCGGCGCCTTCAGCGTGTGCCTCGTGCAGCTCGGAGTGACGAACGGCATCTACTCGCTCCCGGGACTCGCGAAGCTCGCGTTCGGGACCGCCGGGGCGAACGCAGTGGGCATGACGCAATTGGCCGTGTCCTGCGGACTCGTGCTGACGTACTTGGCGATCATCTTCCAGGACTTGCCGGTGCTGCTCGGCCACGCGCTACACCTCGAGTTTGACGCGTCCGGGTGGCCGAAGGAGTCGAGCGCAGCGTACGCGCTCGTGTCCAAGGTCGTCGCGAATAGAACGCTGTTCGCCGAGCTCTTCGTACGGTGGACTTGCTCTCTTCGGCTACTGTCTCGCGGGCTTTCGGGGTCTCTTCAGCTGACTCACGCGTTGTGTGCGTGCGTGCGCTGTGCTTCATCAACTTCAGGCGTTCCTGGTCGCCATCCCGCTCTGCCTCGTCCTGCACTCGCATCGCCGGGCCCAGGACCTGGTGCTTGCGGCGACACTCCTGCTCGGAATCACGTCGCTGTGCGTCGTTGGCAAAGCGAAGCAATTCCACGAAGACAGCGCACCGTCGGCGTCGCGAGGCTTCGCGAGAGACTACCTCGCGGTGCCGGCGACACTCTGCCAGGCGTTCGGCATCCTCTCGACCCAGTTTGCGAGCCAGCATCACGTCTTCCACGCGTTCTACGCGATGCGAGACCGCTCGGTCGCTGCGTTCGCCAAGCTCGTGCTCGCCGCGACGCTCGTCAGCGTGTACCTCGTGTACGCCTTTGGTATCGGCGGCTACGTGTCGTTTCTGAGCGGCACGAAGGCCGACGTCACGCGCAACATCGATTTTCGCGGCGACAACCGGTCGCTGTTGCCGTTCTGGCTCGCAATGCCTCTCTGCGCGCTCTTCTGCATCCCACTGGAGGTACGTACGTCTCGGTGCCATTTCCCTCCCGTCTCGTAAGAGCAACAGCACCTCACACCGGACGCATTGCTCGTCACACAGGTCGCTTCGTCGCGATACACAGCCGTGTTCCTCAGTCGGGTGCGCTCGGAACGCGCCGCCCAGGAAGAAGTGCTCTTCCGCTCGCAGCCACCAACTCGGCAGCAGTACACGATCTCCACCACCGAGGCGTCCGAGAGCAGTATCCCGTTAGGAGACGAGTCCATCAGGAAGAACGGCATCCAGAGCAGCTACACTCGTCTGCAGGTCGCCGCGACGTTCCTCGTACTAGCACTTCTGGTCCAGGTCGTCGCGCACTCGAAGGCAGCCAACATCGGGACAATGCTGAGCGTAACAGGAGGAATCGCCGGCATCGCACTGGTATTCATCGTGCCGGCAGCCTGCTGCGCCAAGTTCGCGATCGCGAGCGACAGCAACGACCACAGCAGGCTGACAAGCTGTCTGCTCTGGGGAAGCATCGCGCTCGGTGTTGTTGCAGCGATCGCGTGCGTCGTGTCTGTGGTCGTCCAGCGAGGCTGACAGCCGATCACCGTAGCGTAAGGAGTGAGAACTATTGTTGGCAGCTTTGCAGAAGCTTGCTGCCACTCGTTTGTTGTTCGGAAGGCTTGTGGGCGTGATGCAATTCGCGCCAAATCGTGGAACTCGATTCAGTACCGGCGCGGATCCGGGCTTGGTGCTCGCGGGTGGGTGGGTATTGGGCATCTGCAAAGAGACGGAGAGGGTGACACAAGGGTCGTTCGAGCACACTTGGTCCTTCCTTCGTCGATGGCGCGCATGGTGATAGGACAGTTCAAAATGTTTTGGGTGGAAGAAATCCCCTGATTTTCGAAAATCACAACTGAATCCGAATGGTCCTCACAATTTCGCGTTCCGGTGCATTCTCGACAGTTTCAAGCTGATCCAGTCGAAAATGCACCTGAAATAGATCAGGTTGTAAACCTCACCACCCAACTTAGAATTTGTGCAGGTCCTCCAGGACCTGGCTCTGTCGCACAAGGAATGCTGCCACCACTCCTCAATCCTCGATAACCAAGCACAGAAACAAACATGACGGCAGCACCTCTGGCGAATCGCACCGCGCGGGTGGTTCCCAAGTTGACGGTCTCCGACCTCGGCCATCATACAGCTGCAAAGTCGGCGAGCGCAAGGCAACCGCGACCATTTCTACAGCAAAAGGCAGTGCAGCCTCTGTCCCGCGGCGACAAACGCCCAGTGGCCTCCCACGCTACGCGCCTTCAGAT
The DNA here is from genome assembly GCA_008271595.1 of [Pythium] brassicae (nom. inval.). NCBI lineage: Eukaryota > Oomycota > Peronosporomycetes > Pythiales > Pythiaceae > Globisporangium > [Pythium] brassicae (nom. inval.). The sequence continues at coordinate 51,025 of SMMQ01002789.1, read as the reverse complement.
CGCGCATGCTGCGTACAATTGGATCGCATGGTTCTTCATTATGACGATGGTCCTGTCGCAGTTTCTCGGGATGGTCTGGAGCACTGTGAAGGCAAAGGAAGACAGCGTGTACGGCCACGATCCTAGTCATACCGGGCTCCAGCCAATCGACGGATTCAACGACGAGCCGTACACCGACCGCGTGATCGCGTGCGTGGCGGAAGGACGGCACTACCGAGCAGCTCAGCTCAGCGTCCTGCTCGCGAGCGCGACCACTGCAACTGTGGTCGACACGACAGGGGCGTCGGTGAGCGGCTACCGCCTCGTGCAGCGTGACGGTCTCGCGGTCGACACAGATAAGCTCGACTTCTTCAGCGGCGTGTGCTCGCAGATCGCAGCGACGCTGCACGCGATCACGAGCTCTTGTGTCGCTGTCGGCTACAGCGTCTCCGCAGAGGACAACTTGCAGGTGCTGAACGGCGTGAACAGCTCCACGACCGAGCGGATTGTTTCGTCGCTGCCGGTCCTGATCATGCCGTTCTGGGACAACTCGCCGTACGCGCGATTCGCGATTCCAGGAACAGACGGCGCCGCGTGCATGTTTCGCCTGCTTGGCAAGTACGAGGACCTCGCGCTCGACGCGGGCGTGTTCCGCACTGTGAACCGCACGATCCGCGACGAGAAGACAGCCGAGTGGCTGGGGCGACCCGGCGGTGTATGGAAGAATGGCTGGTACGAGGATCGTGTCGGCGAGAGGTGGTACTCGGATGTGCTGACTACGGAGGTGGTAAATTCCTCGCTTGGGATCCCGATGCGGCAGTTCGACACGGTTTCAGGCAAAGAGCGGGACTGTGTGCACACAGCCGAGTGCCGAGACATCCCGGTAGTCGACCGCTGGGGCTCCAAGTTACGCTCAGCAACGCAGCCGACGAGCATCACGTCCGTCGCGATCTCGAACGGCAATCGTTTCGGCCAGTTCTTCTACCACCGCATCGGGATTCGGAGCGTGACAAGCACGTACGACTGGGAGACGCTTGTGTCCAACATCACCATCGCCGCGCTGCTCGTCCGCTGGTTCGTGGCCATGTACGCGCTGCAGAACGGCTACTTTCGGAACCCAGGCACCCAGTGGCATAACGCGGGTCTCGGTTGCATCGCCAACTCGAAGAGCTTCAACCTGCTCCCGATCGTGCTGCTCCCGAAGCTCAAGGCCTCGCTCACGGCGTTCTGGACGGTCGGGTGTGATGTCGAGGGCGAGCAGCGAGCGCTCGCGGACGCGTGGTTTGTCGTGTACCCGTCCATCGCCGAAGTCGTGCTGATCTTCTTCAGTCTTCTCAACATCGTCGCGAAAGTGCAGCGGAGGCGGGTCTCGGACGTACCGTTCGGACCGACCTTGATCTTCCTCTGCTTGATGCACCGGTTCCGGGTCGAGATCGCGCAGTCTCGGTGGTTCGGCATCGACGGTCGCGTGCCAGCGCTCGTCCACCCGAGCGAGATCGAGCAGCTGAGCCTGCTCGACTACTTCACGACGAATGTTTCGTATCGCATCAACGGCGGCGTCACAGCGCTCTTCGTGGTCAAGCTGGCGGTGCTGGGCTGCAACATGCTGCCGCTGATGTGGCCACGGTGCAGCAGGAGGCGACTCAAGCCGACCGCCTTGCCGCCGCTCGGGATCGAAAGTGCGCTCGCTGTCGTCTGTTCGAACCTTGGGGGCTTAGGGACCTCGTCGGTCTACGACTACAACCATACCCAGCCCCAGCACCGAACTGGGCTGAACCCATACGAGCTCGTGCGGCTCGGCTACGTGGTGTACGGCAACAAGTTCCTCATCTCGATCGACGACTGGGAGATTGTGACGTCGCTGTGGCTCCTCCAGCGACTCTACCACCTCTGGAACCACCGCGTGGCGCTCTTCACGCTGCACGACGAGGGCGAAGGCAGGGTCGTGAGCAGCTCTTCTGTCATGTGTCGCCTGGACGACCCGCGCTTGGAACCGATCAAGTGGTGGCGACTTTCTGCGACGCCCATCGCTTGAGTAACACAATGCACTTCACCCGCAATCAGAGGCGGCAAACGATACACAGTACTGCGGTCGCTGCTTGGTTCACGTGTTGCTGCTTTGCGATGGTCGGAGGAGTCCTAGATAGTATTCAGCGAGTCCTGTCGACTCTGAGGTGGATATCACACACGGATCTTGGCTGTCGGATCCACTGGTTGCACTGCAACCTTTGACCAGCTTTCCCAGCCACGACCACTGCCATGCACGTTTGTTCAGCACCGCAAAGCAACTGGTTCGGTAGCTCGATGAGCCGCTCAATGCCTCGTTCGATCGATCGATCGATCGATCGTATCAGCATGCTCGTGGGCTCATCGCCGCACATGGCGCTGCACTTGGGTCCCGCATCAGCGAGCAGAACAGACTGTAGCGTGAACCCGAAGTGTTCTCACTCGCGCCAAATCCCCCAACTCGCCTTTGTGAGCGCGCGAATCGATACATTTTTCTGCATCTTTCGCCTGTTGAACAGGCTCACGCTCACATTCTGCAACCCGTTGTGGTGGCTGCCAGGATGACCACGCTCGACAAGAAACGAAAGGGATCAGGTGACGCCGCCGACTTGAAGCCAACAAAGAGAACTCTGGGCAGCAGCAGCCGCACCGCCGCCTCCAGCACGCCCGCCACCTTCGCTGCGTTCTCACTCGAGAGCATCGTAGCGAGCGTGAGAGCCGCGACTGCGGCGGCGATCCCTGACGCCCCAAGCGGCGACCTCGACCGCATTCTGGCAAACGCAACGGTGCACTTCCTCACACACGACAGGGCGAGCTGGGTCTACCACGTGCCGCGGTGGCATCGCCGCCTCCACGCTGCGGCGACACCGCCGCCCACTTCCTACGCCAGTTGGTTCGACGATGTCTGGCGCCTCCATCCGACACACCACGACGCGATCAAGATGTTTGGTCGTGACGTGCTCACGCCGCGGTTCCAGCAGGCGTACATGGTCAGCTACCGCTTCTCGGGCAACACATTCGAGGCGCAGTCCGTGCCTCCAGCGCTACTGCGGTGCGTCGAGGCGCTGCAGGCGATCGCCGTGAACGCGGAGACTGGCGAGAGCCTCCTGCGCGGCGTGCTCGTGAACTGGTACGCGCACGGCGAGCACTACATGGGCCCGCACTCGGACAGCGAGTCAAGCCTCTTCCCGTGCTCGCCCGTGCTCTCGCTCTCTCTCGGCGCCACGCGGAGGTTCGTATTCTCAGCAAAGGCGGGGCGGGCAGCCGCGGAGCCGCCGACGCAGCGCCTGGAGTTGGAGCTCCAGGACGGCGACCTGCTGGTCATGGGCGGAACGACGCAGCGCACGCACAAGCACGCGCTGCCCAAGATGAAGAAGTGCCTCGCGCGACGCGTGTCCGTCACACTGCGCTGCTTCAAGTGATGGAAGAATCATGTTCGCAGCCGAACGTTGGACAATCTTGTTGCCACGCGTGCTTGCTCCAATTGACATCTGCGCATCGGAAGTCAACTGGTGCAATTGATAGCGATGAAATCAAGGGAATCGTCCTCCCTCCTTTTCGTCGCAGTTAAAATAACTGGATGCGTTCAGCTGTTTTTCTTTCGAGCCAGACCCGCAAAAAATCGGTCGGAGCACACAACTCCCAAACAGCAGCAGCAGCTCCTGAACGACCGAACGCCCCCAGTCCAAGTGAAGACGCCGCCGCCCCGCGCGCCTGCCACCTCACCTCGAAGGAAAGCATGGGAACCACCGTCGTCGTGGCCGTCGTGGGCTCCCTCATCGCGCTCGCGGGCGTGGCGCTCATCGTGTACGTCATGCGCCGCATCGGCGCGCAGCGCGAGCAGGACGCCGCCACGCAGGCGTTCTTCAACGAGCCGGCGGACGTGTACCGCGAGGAGCTCAACGACAGGTGCGCATGTGCGCGAGTGTGGGTTGTATGGCTGTTTGTATAGCTGACCTCAGCTTCGCCTCTTGTGATGCACATACACACACACCACGCACCACACACAGCTTTATGGAGCACGCGCTCTGGCGCTGCGCCGTGTGCCACTTCCGCAACCACCCGGAGCGCAAGCTCTGCGACCTGTGCCAGACCGTGCGCGGCGCGGACGGCGGCTACCAGGCGCGCAAGAACGGCCGCCTCGCGCGCAGCAGCAAGATGGGCCGCATCGGCGAGGGCGAGGCGTACGGCGGCGCGGACCTCGCGAGCGCGGCGCCCAACCTGAGCAAGCTCCAGCTCGCGGCAAGCCGGCGCCAGCAGTGGAAGCGCATGCCGGCGACCGACGGGCTGCACCGGTGGGTGCGCCAGGGGCCGCTGCGCCCGTCGTCGTCGTCGTTCTCGCGGCAGCGCGAGTCGCTCGAGAGCGACCCGGGCAGCGCGGGCGGCGGCGGCGGCGGCGGCGGCGCGCGCCTCTCGCTGCGCTACAACGACGAGCAGCGCGAGAGCACCATGTCGATCGGCTACATCCGCGTGCGCGACTCGGTCGGGCGCCTCGTGCTGAACGAGAGCGACGTCGTCGCGACGGACTTTCACTACAGGATCAACATCCTCGACGGCTCGGGCACGTCCGAGCTCATCATGAACCTCGAGGGCGTGCACAACCTGCCGTTCAGCGACAAGATCCGGTGGTTCTCGACCGAGATCCACCGGCTGTGGCTCCCGTGGGAGTCGGGCCACGCCGAGCTCGTCGTGCGCCGCGACCACCTACTCCAGGACTCGTTTGAGCTCGTGCGCGCGATGAAGCCGTACCAGCTGCGCCAGCGCTGGCGCGTCGTGTTTGCAGGCGAGCCGGCGCTCGACGCCGGCGGCGTCATGCGCGAGTGGTTCACGCTGCTCTTTGCCGAGCTCTTTGAGCCGAACTTTGGGCTCTTTGTGTCCACTGTCGGCGACGAGCGGAGCTACTGGATCAACACGTACGCGCCCGAGCTCCGCGGCGCGGACCACCTCGCGTACTTTGAGTTCGCGGGCCGGCTCCTCGGGAAGGCGATCCTCGAGGAGCACCTCGTGACCGTGCACCTCGCGCTTCCGTTCCTCAAGCACATTCTCGGCGTGCCGATCTCGTTTTCGGACCTGCAGTTCCTCGACGACGAGATCTACAACAGCGCCGTGACGGTCCAGCAGATCGACGACATCGAGCCGCTCTGCCTCGACTTTACGGTCACGCGCATCGTGCGCGGCAAGCCCGAGGTGCTCGAGCTCGTGCCCGGCGGCGCGCACCTGGACGTCACGCGCGCGAACCGCCGTGAGTACCTCGACGCGCTCTTCAAGTACCACGTGCTCGGGAGCGTCTCGGAGCAGCTCCTCGGGTTCCTCACCGCGCTCTACGACGTCGTGCCCGAGGGCCTGCTCAAGCTCTTTGACTACCAGGAGCTCGAGCTCCTCATGTGCGGCGTGCCGTCGATCGACGTCGAGGACTGGAAGAAGCACACGGACTTCAAGTTCTACACGCACAACTACCCGACCGAGCTCGAGCTGAGCAACATTCTCTGGTTCTGGGAGGTCATCGAGGAGATGCGGAACGAGGACCGCGTGCGGCTGCTCCAGTTCGCGACCGGCACGAGCCGCGTGCCCGCGCAGGGCTTCAAGGGCCTCATCTGCAGCGACGGCCGCGTGCGCCGCTTCAACATCGCGTTCGCGGGCGTGAACCAGACGTCGCTCTTCCCCAAGGCGCACACGTGCTTCAACCGCCTCGACCTGCCCATCTACAACTCCAAGGACGTCCTCGCCGAGTACCTCAAGCTGGTGCGTGCTGAGAAACGCGGTCCTGTGGCGCCGGTGGCTCCCATGTGTCTGGGTGTCTGTGGTGTGGTGGGTGTCTTGCGCTGACTGACGGAGAGGCCCCTCACGCTCTTTTTTCTCTCGTGGGTGGCTGTTGCTGGCGACAGATCGTGCAGATGGATATCACGGGCTTCACGATCGAGTGAGCGCGCGCGAGAGCCGAGTCGGTGTATTTATTGCGCGCGCACGGGAGCCGACGGCCGGAGCAGAGAGAGAGCAGCGAAGGCCTCGCCGCCCGCCTCGTAGGCGGACCGAAGCGCTTGTTGTGTGTGTACCTGTGTGTTGATATCAAGCGTTGAGGAGGTCCGGCGGCAGCGGCAGCGGTGGGGACCTGGCGGGGGCGAGCGAACAAGGGAGCAGTGGGAGCGACAGCAGTGTGAGAGCGAGGGAGACAGAGTACCGGTAGTAGCCCTCCAGCACGGGAAGGGGAGGTTACTGTAGCGTGGCCGTGGAACGGATCAATGGCGTATGAGACTTGCGACGGCTGGCGAGATGAACTACTGAAGGAAAGGGTCCGCACCTGTAGTCGACAGTGTTGCAGACTTGGTCGTGGCACTTCTGGTAGCACACGCGCTGTTCGAGGTCAACAACGTACATGACGTTGTTGCTCTTGTGCGCACGCTGCACGTTCCAGCACCAGCGGTTCCGCGCCATCTGGTAGACGAGCATCCACGGCGTCTTGGGTGCTGCTGCACCACCGCTCGAGTGCTCGGGTGTCGGGTCGCCAGGCAGGGCGACGTCGACACTGTCGAAGAGCACTTGGACAGCGCGGATCTCGCCCTCAACGCCCCCGCGCCGCCGCGCGGTCGCGAGGACGAACGCGTCGATCTTGGGGAACCCCGATGCCCGGCGCTCGACCGCGCGCGCTCGCGATAGTCGGTTGCTGGCCCGCCCGGCTGGCGCCCACAGCGGCCTCGCGCCGCTCGAGCGCTGGAGCGCCGACTCGTCCTGCTCGCAGTGCAGAAGGCGCACGCGAGCGCCGTGCGGTGACGCCTGCAGCGCTTCCAGCGTCGGGAATGGACACACGAGCGCATCGAGGAACGTGCCGCGACGCAGGACGGAGGAGGTGTCGTCCGGTGGTGTCGTCGTCACTGGAGACGCCGACGACGAAGCGCTGCTGGCGAGCGGCAGGGGCCGCAGCACGGCGTCGCGGCGGAACTTGGACGACCCGAGGACGCGGAACATGCGGTTGCGCGTGTACACGCCCGTGTCGATGAAGAGCTGTCGCTGCGGCGTCGCTGGCCCAATCTCGAGGGTGTTAGTGGCGACAGACTGTTGTTGTTGCTCACGTCCTGTGTTGACGAGGAACGGCGAGTCCTCGTCCTCCGCCTCGCGCGCGCTCTCGACGAGGTCGTGGATGAACCCGCGCACAAACTGACAGCAAGCAGATGTGAGCCAGAGGGCAGCAGGCAAACGAGAGAGCGGCCTTTGTGACGTACATTGCCAGCGTGGATGTTGTCAGCGAAGAGCGCGCCTTCGGGAAGATGGAACTGCGTACCAGCCACACAACGTCACCACACGAGCTCAGAAGCGGGTCAGCGTGCGGCACACAAGAGCACCGACGTGCCTCTCGCAGCGTTCGTTCGTTTGTTCTTCGTACGATCAGGTGCCGACTGAACTTGGCGGCGTCGGACGAGTCGAGCTGCACGATCTGCTCGCGGCGAGCGTGGACGTGGAACTTGCGCTGCTCCGCCCATATCCCACACAGCAGTCGCCACAACAGCAGTGCTGTCAGACGACGCCACCCACGCAGCTATGAAGCACACGCCAACGGAGTACTAAGGAGCTCACGAAGAGCTGGAGCTGCACAAGCGACACGAGCCGCGCCACGAGCTGGTCGCCATCCACGCGCGGGTTGCAGCTCTTCTTGAACTCTGGAACTCACCGCAGCCCACGAGCGTGAGAAGGAGGCACACGAGGCTGTCAAGCGCTCGAAAGAGGCGCGTGTGTGTACGCACCCAAGTCAAAGTAGAGCCGGCACGGCACGCGCTCGCGGATGATCTCGTACACGTGGCGCTGCGTGGCCAGCGTGCGGTGCGCGTACGTGTCCCAGAAGCTCGCAAAGCTGCTCACTAGGAACCGCCGCTTCCCTTCGCGCGCGTCTTCGAACGAGAACACGCGCGGCCACTGGCTGGCAACGTCTCTGGCCGTGTCGCTGTTGCCAGTGTCGGTAGCGTGCGCTTGCAGGCGCCGCCGGAACGCGGCGATCTGGTCGGCGAACTCGAACGCCTCCTGCTGCCGCGGGAACACTGACGCGACCTCCGCGGTGCCCTGCAGCTGGCACATCTGCGAGCGCGAGACGCGGAACTGAAGCTTCTCGTAGAACGCCTTCCACGCTGAGCTGTCGGCGTCCGCTTGCGCTGTGAGCGGCGCTGAGCTCTTTGCTGCGAGCGGCCTCGCTGGGGCTTGCTGGCCGTAGAAGTGCGACGCCGACAGCGTCCGCCGCCGCTTCGTGATCACTGTGGACCCCGGTCGCCCAGGTTGAAGCACGTTATTCGTCGCTCTCTCACCAGCGGCGGAAGAGCTTTTCAGCGCTGCACGTGACAGCAACTCGCGTGCGCTCGGAACCAGCGGCACCTCTGGGAAGCGCTTGTGCAGCTCCCCCAGCAGCGCTGTCGGCGCCTCGAGGTCTCCATACAAAGCCCACGCTTCGCTGCGTGCATCTCCAGCGTCAGAAGCGGTTTGCTCGGCATCGAAGCGCTGGACGCGGCCAAGGAAGTAGCACTGTTGCTGGCACTCGCCCACGTCGACGAGCAGCAGCACGCTGGTCGAGAGTGGCGAGGGACTGGGCATAGCAGCAAAATCGGACGTTAGTCTGGCGTCCACGCCACCCACAACGCGAGTCCCGCCAGTCGCTCGCAAGGCCCTCGGTCCCATGCACTTGTACGCAGTCGAGCAAGCGAACCTGTAGACCGCAAAGCTCCGCAAGCGCTCGGTCGCGAGAAGCACGCGCGGAGTTGTCCTGAGGCTGCTGCTGTTGCTGGCGGCCCGCGAGAGGAGAACACCGCGTGCAGGCGACAGCGACACGCGCAGGCGGCCAGCGATAGTGTCCAGTTTGCTCGCGCTCAACACGCGCTCCAGTGGCGTCTCGCGCGCTCCGGTCCAGACCGCCACTGCGCACTCGAAGGTGGTCATTTGTTTCAATTGTTCCTCTGCCACTTGCACACTTACGTACGCTCCGATAAAGTACGAAATTCTTCATTGAAGCAACGAAGCGAAAGGACGCGCGCATCGGAGCACTCTGGCAATGGGCGACGACATGGAGGCCGTGGTGCTGGACAACGGCTCCGGCGTCGTAAAGGCGGGCTTCGCCGGCGAAGACACGCCGCGCGCCGTGTTCGCAGCCTGCGTGGGCGTGGCGAAGAACCCGGAGTGGCTCGCGACGCAGCAGCCAACGCTCAAGGCGGCCGTCGAGCTGCGCGAGAGCTTCGTGGGGGCCGAGTGCCAGCAGCTGCGCGAGGTGCTGGACGTCGTGCACCCGATCACGCGCGGCGTCGTGGAGGACTGGGACGCGCTTGAGCGCATCTGGGAGCACGTCTTCACGCACGAGCTCCGCGTGAACCCAGAGACTACGACGCTGCCGGTGCGTGTACAGTAGTGGACTGACTGGTGGCGGTGGTCGCGCCAGAGGCCAAGCAGCTGAGAGCTTTACGGCCGTGCGTGTGTGTGGATTGTATGTAGATCTTGTGCACGAGCTCGCCGTCGGGCTCCAAGCAGCAGCAGGAGCGCATGGCGCAGCTCATGTTCGAGTCGCAGAAAGTGTGCGGCTTTTACTTTATGCACCAGTGCGCGCTCTCGCTCTTCGCGTCCGGGCGCACGCGCGGGCTCGTCGTCGAGGTCGGCCACGGCGCGAGCCACGCGGTGCCGATCTTTGAGGGCTACGCGCTGCCGCACGCGGCGCTCGCGTGCGGCGTCGGCGGCGTCGACATCAGCCACCGGCTGCACAAGCTGCTCGCCAAGCGCGGGCACGCGTTCCACGCGTTTCAGCTGCACACGATCGACGCGATCAAAGAAGCTGTGTGCGTCGTCCAGGGCGGCCGACGGGACGACTGGGCGCAGAGCGACAGGGACGCCGCCGCCAGCAGCAGCATCCCCAAGCCCTTCGAGCTCCCGGACGGCACGGTCCTGCACGTCGACCGGCAGACGCGGTCACTGCCGGCGGACGTGCTCTTCCGGCCGCAGGAGCTCGGCGACGAGCACCCGCGCAAGCCGACGAATGGGCTCCACGAGTGCGCGGCGGAGGCGATCGCCATGTGCGACAAGGACCTGCAGACCGACCTGCGCGCTGCGGTCGTGCTCGCTGGCGGCACGACGATGCTGCCGGGCTTCTCGCAGCGCTTCCAGGACGAGCTGCTCGGCGCCACGGGCCGGCGGCTGCCAGCGGGTGGGGGGGGCGGCGGCGGCGCCGGCGCCGCTGTGCGCGTCGTGCCGGACCCGCACGTGCGCGAGCGCGGGTACAATTCGCAGCGGCGCGTGGCGGCGTGGGTCGGCGGCTCGATGCTCGCGTCGCTCGGCACGTTTCGGGACATGCACATCACCAAGCAGGAGTGGGACGAGTACCACGAAGCGATTCTCGACCGCAAGTGTTTCTAGCTGGCGAC
>SMMQ01002789.1:12615-40637 GCA_008271595.1 [Pythium] brassicae (nom. inval.) | reverse complement strand
GGGGGGGGGGGGGGGGGGACGCTGTCGCTGCCTTGCGCTTGCCTTAGCAGCCGCACGGAGGACGCATGGCGTACTGCATGAAGTGGAGCAGCAGCATGAACGCCATCACCATGTTGAGGTTCGAGTCTGCTCCGCATATACACACACACACATTCACAGACCGAGACGGAAGGGGGTTAGAAGAGCACATTACTGTGTGTCTGTGTGTGTGTAGAGAGAGAGAGAGAGGCGCGCCGCACCGCCAAAGATGTTGTGCTCGGGCGGCGCCGCCTGCGCCTCCGCGAGCTGCGCCTGCGAGTCGCCCGTGAGGTTGCGGTCGGCGCCGTCGCGCGCGCGGCTGGTGCTGCCGCTGCCCGAGACGGAGCACGAGGGCGCGTCGCTGCTGTTGGAGCCTCGCTGCATGGTGATAATCGCGTCGTTGGAAGGTGTCGATGGGATTTGAGCAGAGGACGATGTGCGCCGGTTTGTGATCTGGTTCACGTTTTGTAGGGGATTTTCAACAACAGCGGATTCTTCCGGATAATACCGATGAGATTCGGTTTTTCCGACCTCAAGGTCAAATTCGGGCTTTCACCATGTGGACTTGATTCAGCTCGCCGCTGTGGTCCACAATTCTCACAAGGCTGCAAACACAACAGTACCCGCGGCTCAACTCTGGGCGTCGTACGCGTCGCTCGGTGACTTTGGTCGCGAGCGTCCACATGTTGCTTGCCGCATTCGCGTCTCGCCCCCAGGCGATCCCGCACTCGCTGCTTGGACAGCAGAAGGCCTGTCTGGACTCGACAACAGCGGCACACCTGGTTGTCCCGAACTCTCGCTGGAACCAGAGTCGAGAAGCATGAGGAGCATACTTTGCTTGTCCGGTACTCGGATAATACTGAACCGGTAACAGACAAAATTTACCCAACTGACACATCCAATCTCGTCATACAGACAGATCATGGCGCTACGGAAGGACGCGCTGATGGCGCAGAACCTGTTGCTGCTTGGCTTCGCTGCTCCTGCGCCGCCAAGTGCGTCGTCATATGTGAGCGCCAAGAGCCGCGAGCCCGCGCAGGTGGCGCCGAGCATGTTCGACCGCCCGAACGAGAAGCTCCTCTTCAGCACGCTGCACTTTTTGCTGCTGCGGCTCCAGCCGGCGGCCGCACAGGTGCTGACAGTGGATGTTGTGCTCGAGTGAGGGCGTGATGATGCAATTGAAAGGCGCGCTGAGGGTGCGATGTTGCGCTATGCGAAGGAACTGCGCTTCTGCTGGCCGATCACGGCCCCGCAGGACAAGACAGCGTTCAAGAAGCTCGTGCAGGTTTGCGTGTGTCTGCTGGTTGGCTGTCGTCGCTCTCGTGATGTTCATTGTGTGCTGGAGACCTGACAAAAGAGGGGGTCGGAGCGACCCAGTCGCTGTTATTGGAGCTCGAGAAGCAGCGGCTGCTCCCAGCCGGGTCCAGTCAGGCGTCTCGGATCAACACGGGCTGTGGGCCGAGGTGACGACCACGCGCGTGTGTTAAGCTGCTTTTAGCGAGCCGTGACCGTGACCGTGGCGGTGTATGTACTGAGATTCGCACTGTGGCGCAGAGTGGTGGACCTCATCTGGCGGCTGTCGACGCTGGCGGTCAAAGTGGCGCTCGAGCGCGACTTTTCTGCGAAGAAGCTGACACCGCTGCCGAGTTTCGAGCACGTGCCGACAGCGGACGCGGTGCTCGTCGTCAAGGTAGGAAGGAAGGAAGGAAGGAAGGACGACTTTGTTCCGATACATTGTGGACATACGGTCGAGGAGTGTCGTGACTGCGTGCCCCTGTCGACGTTGTTGTCCGCAGACAAAGATCGCGATGAAGACCCACGCGCTGAAGCGGAAGAGCGTCCACCGATGCCGCGTACAGGACGAGTGGCTCGCGTTTGCGTCAACATTGACCGAGCGGATCCAGGAACTCCACGCGCTTCAGGTACGCGGATCACGCAATCGTGACGTCCGCCGTTCCTGGGTGGTTCTCATCTCCCGACCCGCTTGTGTCGCTTTCTGTTCACACTACGCAGAAACGCGTCCACGACGAACAGAATACGCTCGACGCTTCAACGGATCGGACATTGCACTCTCTTGTCGACGAGAACCGGCGAGCGACGATGCTGCAGAACCTCGAGACGGCGTGGACGGTGCTCGACGACGTGCTGAAGAGTCCGGCGTACGCCAAGATCCAGACGGTGCTGAGCACCGCCGCGCAGTACGACACCGAGCAGCCGGTTCTCGCAGCGGCCGACATCCACCCGAATCAGTCAACGCGGGGCCGAAGCGACCTTGTCGACTTGTCCGGCGTGGCCCGGAGCGCAGAGGCGCTGCTCGACATGGTGCGCAGCCGCGTCCGAGGCGGCGAGCTCGACGCGCTCAACCCGAACCAGGCGGCGGCCGTGCTCGAGTCCTCGAGTCGCCACGTCGCATCGCTCCGCTCGATGGTGCTGCAGCTCCAGCACACGGTGGCGCAGATCAAAGAGTCGAACGACATCGAAGCCCGGAGCCGGTACATTCGCATGGCGGCAGCGAGCGAGGTCGGCGGCGGGGAGGAGAGCGCATCCGGGGGCCGAACGCCGACGCGGCAGGTGAAACTGTGTCCGCTGACGCCGGCGCAGCAGCTGCAGCGCGAGAACCGGCTGCTCGTGCAGTCGCTGGAGAAAGTGTCGATGGGCGAGCTCACTGCGCTTGCTGCCGAGTCGGTGCGGCGGGCGAACCAGCGGAAGCGGACGAGTCTGCTGCCGCCCGAGGACGGAGGCAGCGCCAGCGGAGCCGACGCGGGCGAGGCCGACGTCGTCCGAGAGCTCAAGTACAGCGACGCAGACGAGAGTATCGAGCCGTGAGGCTGAGGCTGTTGGAGTGCATTACACGGGAAGCTCCGTAGTCGGACGCTCTGAGCTATCGCTTCGCTTCCTGGAGCTGAGCGATGCGCGCCGCCAGCGCTCGGTCGTGTCGCTCAGTGAGCTTCAGGATCCGCTCGCTCGCGTGGCTCCGCTCCTTGCTGAACACGCTCTCCATCCGGTCTCTCTCGGCCGCGTCCGCAACTTGCGCCGCCAGGTGCTCGCGCTGCTCTTCCGCGTGGTGCTCCGCCTCCAGCACCCGGAGCAGCTCTGCGTTGAGCTCTCGGCGCAGCCCGTCAACCTCGGCGCGGAAGATCGCGTCATGCAGTTTATCGTTGTTTGCGTCATCGTCGTCCACCGCCTGATGACAGTCGTCGTCGTCGTCGTCGTCATCAGCATCCGACTGCGGTCGGCGCTGAGTCCCTTCCTCATCAGTACGATTTGTAATCATCCGCCTCGGCCGCGCGCTCACAGGACGCCGGAGCACCTCCCGCCCGTCCGAGCCGCCGCTGCCGCTGGCGTCCGCCTCGAGCCGCGAGCGCGTCTGTGGCGCTGCAGACGCAGAGCGCGGCCTCGCGCCCCCATCCGCACCGACTGCGAGGGGCTTGGGCAGCTTCAATTTGTGCGTCACCTGCAAGCGGTAGAAGCTCTCGAGGAGCTCGTGCTTCTGCCGGTCCACGCGCTGCTGGAGCTGTTGCCGCCGCCGCAGCAGCCGCTGGCGCTGCTCCTTCAGCGCCCGCGCGCGCGCGTCCTCGCGCTCGATCCGCGACGCCAGCAGCGCGCGCGCGTGCGCGTCCTGCTCGAGCTTGCGCGCGCGCGCCGCCTCGGCCGCGTCCTCGCGCAGCTGCGCGTCCTGGAGCCGCGCGCGCTCGGCCTCTTGCTGCTGCTCCCGCAACAGCGTCGTCGCGCGGCGGGTCTTGTCGGCTGCTTCGCGTAAGTACGATTCCTGCTTCTGCCGGAGCTGCAGCGCCACGCGGTCGACAGGTGCGAGCCGCGTCTCCGCCTCCTGCCGCCGGCGCTCGTCGCGCTGCTGCTGCTGCTCGCGCCGCGCCGCCTGGCGCCGCGCCTCGCTCTCGCGCTGTCTGCGCTCGGCCTCGCGCCGCTGCGCGGCCTGCAGCAGCGCCCGGTCCTGCAGCACGCTCGTGACGCGCAGCTTGGTGCGCTGCTGCGTCGCCGCCCGCTCGCGCGTCTGGCGGTGCTGCTGGAGCGCGAGCTGCTGGCGACGGCGCGCGTCCCGCGCCGCGCTCTCCTGCGCGATCGCCTCGGCCTCGTAGAGCGCTGCAAGCGTCTGCTGCGCTTCCGTTACGAGCCGCTGCTGCATGCGCGCGAGCGCCTTTGTCTCCCGCTCCAGGGCGCCCGTCGACGAGTCCGTGCTGCCGGTGCGCCATGCGACGCCGCGGGTGCGCGCGTCACAGGTGTCGAGGGCGGTCGCGTCGCGCTCGTCGAAGCCGCCGCCGCAGCCTCCTTCACCGCTTCCAGCGCTCTCTGCGTCGTCGTCGCCATTCGGCGCCATACTCAGTTGGCGCTGCTCTCAGTGCTCCGGTGCGCTCGAATGTGAGCGCACCAGAGAGCTCATCAAGGATGGCGAACTTAACGGAAGCGCATCCCCATTTAGACGTCACTGGGAGCCGCAGCCGGTTCCAAGGCAGCGCATAACGAACTCTCTGCTGCCATGAGCTCGGCCGCGTCGTTCCGGGGCGATGGCGACTACGGCGCCTCTGCGAGTGGCTACGAGGGCGGCGGCGGCAGCAGCGCGCATGTGCCAGTGTCTTCGTCCGACGACGTGGATCCGAGCCTCGGTGGGTTTGTTTGGTCGTGACTGTTACTGGTATTGCTGTGAGTTTGTGGTCTTTCGTAATCGGCGCTCCTGGCACATTACCGGTATGCTGTCGGTATCACAGTTGGTGGCTTTCGAGTGATCTACGACCGCGAGACGCCGTTCGAGCTGCGGATTCAGGTGGGCGAGAGAGACAGACGCCCATGATGCCGAAGAGCAATGTGCCGCCACAACAAGCTAACAAGCGCACTGCTGTCTCAATATGGGGCGTATGGGCGTACGTACGTCCACAGGATGCCGACAACACCCCGCAGCAAGTCGGCACGCTCGAGGCGATCAAGGTCAAGATCCTGATTCTCGGCGAAGACGCGGACATCCACGCCGTGAAAGTCGAGCTCTCGACCGAGAGCGACCTGTTCTTCCTCTACGCGCACACGTGCGACCTCGAGGCGTTCCAGGTGATGCAGGAGCAGCAGAAGCTCATGATCGACTTTGCCGACTACGCGAACGTGCTCATCCGGATGCTCAACAACTGCATCAAGGAGCCGCACAACCACCTCGCGGTCTACCTCATGCAGGCGGACGGCCGCGCGCGGCTCGACGTCATCCAGAACATGGAGTACAAGTTCGTCGAGCTCCTCTCTGTGGACTTTCTGCGCGTGAGCGAGGACGCGATCCGGCAGCACATCAGCTTTCGCTACAACTCGATGAAGGCCCGGCTGCAAGTGCTGCAGACCCGACTCCATGTGCGCTGGAGACCGTGTCCGCATGGCATCGCTTGATACTGGCTGGGGTGACATTCGAACACGTTTGCTGACTAGCATGTGCTTTTTGTCTGGGCATTGTGTGCAGGAGGTCAGCAGCATCGTCAAGACCAAGAACCCGTCGCTGCTGCTCCAGGTACCTACCTACCTACGCGGCCTTGTTGTGTGCTGAAAGTGGCGATGGTGACGTTCAGAAGGCCAAGCTCAGCAGCTTCTACGGTCGCTCTGTCCCCTCGCCAGCTCCAGAAGACCGGGCCGTCTAGCGGCTCCAAGAGCCGCTACCTTACGCACTGAGAGAGAAGGAGCGAAGGAGAGAAGTCGAGAGAGAGAGCGCCATCGCTTCGTGTATTCAAACCCCCAATCACATCGCCTGGTGCACCGCACACGCCTTCGTACGGTTGGTTCGCTTCAGTCACGGCTTGAGAGTGCTGACGGCCGTCGTTGTCGCCGCCCTGAGTTGTAGTGCAGCCACGGCAGCCAGGCCTGGGGCCTGGGGGCTGGCTACTGGTCTCGCCGCTTCTTCGCCGTCGACTCTCCGGTCGCCGCCCCCGCTGCCTCACCCCGCTTCTTCTCCTGCTTCATCATGCCCGCCGGCTCTCTCGGCGCCACCTCTTCGACCGAGCCCTGCCTGCTGCTCGGGCTGCCTGCGCGGCCGCCGCCCGCGGCGCTGCTCTTGTTCGCGCCGTTCAGGATCTGCTTGGCCTGCTCGCGCCGGAGCTTCTTCGTTTGGTATTCGTGCGACGGCGGGAGGTTCAGGATGTGCGGGAGGCTCTCCGGGTCGCTCGGCGCGTACGGGCGGGACTGGAAGTAGGTCGAGTTGAGGCAGTCGGC
The DNA here is from genome assembly GCA_008271595.1 of [Pythium] brassicae (nom. inval.). Taxonomy (NCBI): domain Eukaryota; phylum Oomycota; class Peronosporomycetes; order Pythiales; family Pythiaceae; genus Globisporangium; species [Pythium] brassicae (nom. inval.). Next base: position 34,424 of record SMMQ01002789.1, on the reverse strand, counting down.
CGCTGTCAGGCGCTGCTCCGGGTCCATCACGAGCAGCGCCATGAGCAGCTCGAGTGCGCCTTTCGGCAGAATGCGCTTGCGCGCGCTCGTTTCGCGGAGCAGGTAGCTCTTGAGCTGGCTCGTCTTGGGCTTCTCCGGCACGAACTTGCTGCTGAGCGGCAGGAACTTGTAGTCCGGCCACGTCTCGGTCGTCGGCGTGCCGCAGAGATCAAAGATCTTGGAGATCTGCTCGAGCTCCGTCTTGCCCTGGAAGATCGGATGCCCGATGTAGAGCTCCGCGAACACGCAGCCGATGCTCCACATGTCGATGCTGGCGTCGTAGCTCGTGGCGCCGAGCAGGAGCTCCGGCGGGCGGTACCAGAGCGTCACGACCTTGTTCGTGAACAGCTGGTCGCCGCGGATCGACCGCGCGAGCCCAAAGTCCGCCACTTTCAGCAAGTGCGTCTTCGTCATGAGCAGGTTCGAGCACTTGATGTCTCTGCGCCCCGCGCCGCCCGAGACAACACAGCAGAGCAGCTAGTGTGAGGCAGGCGACAGAGTCTTCCCCCACGCCAGTCAGCTCCCGAAAGCGTGCGCACCTGTGGATGATGTCGAGCGAGTGCATGTGGCGCATGACTTCCAGCAACTGCTGCATGATGCTCTTGATCTCCACATCCGAGAACCTGACATGGTCACAGGGGAGAAGCAGCAGCAGCAGCAGCAGCAGGGGAGCAACAGCAGGTCGCCCAGGGTCAGCGCAAGGGGAACCAGCCACCCAGCAAGGCGAACCCGAGAGAGTCACGTACGGGTGCTGGCGGTCGATGAGTCCCGTGAGGTCGTGCTCGACGTACTCAAGCACGAGGTAGATGGAGCCCTGGCAGTAGTCCAGCGCCTCCTCCTTGTCCGTGAACTCGGCTGCGCAGCCAGTCAGCCAACCAACCAGCTTCACACGTCAGCACACTCATTCGCTCGCCGTTGGAGCCGTTGGAGCCAGTGGGGGGGAGGGGCCGCACCGTCGTCGTCGTCGTTCTCCACTGAGACCACGACCTCCTTGAGCTCCAGGATGTTGCGGTGGCTGAGGCACTTGAGCACTTTGATCTCGCGGATCGTCGTCACTGGGAGCTGCGTGAAGCCCGTCGCCCAGTGAGTGGCCACCACCCAGCGATTCCGAGCGCCACGCGCACGCACAAAACAAACGGATGGCAAACTGCACCACGCACGCCCTGCACTTCGTTGAGGCTGCGGATCTTCTTGATCGCCACCACCTCGTCCGTCGCCTTGTTCTTGGCCATGTACACTTGCCTGTCGCCAGTCGAGTTGGTGACCACAACACCCTCGAGGTTTTTTTTTCTCTCGCTAAGGGAGCTTGAGATACAGAGCGCGCGCAGCACACGTACCCGTACGTGCCCGCGCCGATGCACTCGAGCTTCTCGTACGCATCGACGCCGCGCGTCCCCCACTTGTGCTGCGGCAGGTGGAGGCTCATCGCCGCCCTCGCGCCACCTCGAGGTTGTCGGGTTTTGAAAAAAAGTGACACCATTTGAATGGAAACCCACACCAATTCAAGTCTCTTGTGTTCTTGATTTTTGTATCAAAAAGTCTAAACTTCATTTAATACCAGAGGATAAAAACGAGGGAGTTATCACCACCGCCACCTCAAAAACGCACTCCCGATCCAGCGACCGCGGCGTCATGAGCTTCTTGCGCCGCGCGCTGGCGTCCGTCGAGTCTGCGGTGCTCACGTCCAAGCAGTGTACGCGGTGCATTGCCTCGTTTTTGTCGTGCAGACACCCGCGCGCTCTCGATTGAATCACCTCGCTTACTTCATCATCGCACACCACGCAGCACTCGGCGTGCCGCTGCGGCTCTCGCCCGAGAAGGACGTGTTCGTGTTCGGCGGCCGCGGCGCCACGCGCGACTGGGTCGCGTCCAGCGACCGCTCCATCGGCGGTGCGTCTCGCACGGCCTCCGCCAACGCAACGAGCGCCGGGAAAGCGCGACTCACTCAACGCGCATGCCGTCGTGTGCAACGCAGGACTCTCCGAGTGCAAGTGGGGCTTCTACGGCCGCACAGAGGGCGACAAGGCGGGCGACGCGGACAGCGACAAGCGCGGACGCATCGCGACTGTGAACCAGGACGACGGTGTGCCGTCTGGTACGAGAGAGTGAGAGAGAGAGAAACAGCGAAGGCGTGGGCTGGAGAGAACACGTGCTGACAATGCGCGGTGGACGGAACGCTGGTGTGTGTGTGTGTGTGTGGCTGGCTGCCAGCGGTGTTCCGCGGGCGGCTGAGCATGGCGTGCCAGCCGACCGAGGCCGGGATCGTGCGCAGCGGCTACTGCGCTGTGCGCGCGTCGCTCCCCGCGGGGCTGCTGCTGCACGGCTACGAGGGCATCACGATGCGGATCATGACGGACGGACGCGAGTGCGTCCCACAATGCCGGCGGGCGGTCGAGCAATGGTGACAGGAGAGCAGTGGGCGCTCATTCCTAGCTGCTGCGTTGCTACAATGGGACAGGTACCGCATGAACGCGCAGATGGACAGCTGGAACCCGCTGAATCTGTACATGGTGCGTCCTGGTGGCTGGCTGCCTGGCTGGCTGCTGCAATGAACGCGTGCGAGAGCGGGAGTGGTGGACTGAGTGAGCGCCTGTGGGTGTGGGTGCGCTGCAGGGCTTCATCCGCACGCCAGCGAACGAGTGGGTCGACATTGAGGTACAGACGCGCGGCTGCCGCTCATTGGATCAACTGAGAGCGGCGACGTCCTGACGCTTGCGGCCTGCATGCGTGCTCCTGTCAGCTCCCGTTCAGCAACTTTATGCTCACGTCGAAAGGCTACTACAAGTTCAACGACCGCACTGCGCTGGACCCGTCCAAGCTCCGGAGTGTACGTCACACTCACGGCGGGCGCCGTCGGAGCGCACTGAACCGCAGATTGGACTGAGTCGGGATGCACTTTTGTGCCGCGACAGATCGGGTTCGCGATCGCCGACCAGAAGGAAGGCGACTTTGAGCTGCGCGTACAGTGGATCAAAGCAGTGGCCCAGGTGGAGAAGCCTGGCAAGAACCGCGAAGACGAGGAGGACGACGACGACGACGGCAGGTGCGCACTCGAATGTGTTGTTCTTCGCCGGCGTTCGTGTACACTGGCGCTCCGATCTGACCCCGTTGTTACACGCACATGTGTCTCTGACGGTCCACAGCGATGACACGGCGACGGCAAAGCCCGGGTTCCAGAAGCCGCGAGACCTGGCCATCTAATGAGTCCGACATGTGAGAACCAATGTCGCGCAGCAGTAGACGCAACAGAACTTTGTGAAAGCGGGACACTCTTTCTCCGTCTTCCTCCTCGTGGTTCATTCTCTCTAGCTATGCAAGCAGGCACGTGGGGGTACTCGGCCCTCTCTCTCTCTCTTCAGACTTCGTCCTCGCGCAGCAGCATGTTGGGGATGCCGTCGATGACGGGGAACTCGCGGCCGGACTCGGGACACACGAGCTTGCCCTTCTTCACGTGCACCTCGAGCAGCGCGTGGTGCACGGCGCGCAGCAGCGTCTCGTCGGCGGCGTCGGGCGACGGCGCGCTCTCCGGCAGCGCGTCGGCCACGTTCAGGCTCGTGGCGCCGGCAACGAACGCCAGCCAGTCGATTTTGAGCAGCATTTTGCGCACAAAGGCCGCGTCGAAGGCGCAGCCGACGACCTCCTGCTCCTCCGCCTCGATGCGCAGCGGGAAGCCGTTCGCCACGCCCTTCTTGTTGCAGATCAGCATATTGTGCGTGATGAGGCGCATGACGGCGGTCGGCGCGTGGTGGCTGGTGGCTAGTGACTGGCAGTGGCGGCGACGGCGACGGCGACGGCAGGGGAGCTCCTCGAAGTTGATCTCCGATAGAATGCGGACAGACAGCTGGATGGAGTATGAGAGGTTATATGAGAGGTTATATCTCATGTGAATGGACTGGTGGGGCTGAGCTTGGAGAAGCTGCTCTCACTCGCATGCGATGCACGCGCTGATCAGAATGCGTACAGGAAGTAGTAGATTACTTGGTAAATAACATTGGAGCCCCACCACCACACGGCTGGCGATAGCTATCGTGCGGTGCTCATCCCACAGCGCCGCCTTGTGTCTTGCGTCCCGCAATGGCTCAGCCGCGCGCCAGCAGTGCGTAGAAGACCAGCAGCAGCACGATCGAGATGATGCCACCGAACATCGCGTACACGACGCGCAGCCGGTTGCGCCGGTCCTGCGCCTCCATCTGCTCCTGGAAGAACGGCGACGGCCCGATCTCGAGGTCCGGGCGGATGCGGTACAGCTCCTCCTTCTCTTCCTCCGTCAGCCGCCTGCGAGAAGCGAGCGATCGCGACCCAAAGCAAAGAGAGAAACCCTCAGCGTTCAGACGGTGCCACGAGAGAGAGCGCCAGTGCCGCACTGCTCCTCCATTTACAACACACACACACACTCACACACCTCGGGGTCTCGCGATTGGGCGACAAGCCGCTGTACGACCGCACCTCGGACGCCGAGGGCTTCAGCCGGTCCTCTTCGTGCAGTTTGAACTCGACAGACGCGCTCTTCTTCATCCGTCCGAGCGCGCTCCGCGACGGGCCGAACCGCAGGATCGAACGTCGCCTGCCGCGCGCGCTGGACGCCGAGTGCACCGCGCGCCAGAACTCGCGGCCGATCGTCGGCGGTTGCGGGGACGCGGAAGACGCCCCGGGCAGCAGCCGCGTCCGCGCGTTCTGGATCTCCTCGCGCAGGATGACGCCCGTGCTGGTGCTGGAGCTGCCGACCTCCGCGCTTGGAGACGTAGTCGCGATGCTGTTGTAACTGGACCACGTGGGCGCGGACCGAACCTCCTTTGGCAGCAGCGCGATCGTGAGCTGCTCGTCGGCTCTGGTGCCACTGGGTTCCACTTCGCGACTCGGAGCCATCGGCTCGCGACTCGGGCGAGCCGCGAGTAGTAGCGGCAGCGCAGACACGTGGCTCGGAACCGACACGTTTGCTTGGCCGTCGCGGTCGCGACTGTCGTCCTCGTCCTCAGGCTGCGGGAGCGGCTCGTCGTAGTTGCACATCGGCAGCTTCTCCATGCGCCATAGTAAGCGCGTGGCGTCGCTGGCGTCGCTGCTGCTGCTGCTGCTGCTGGCGGCGGCAGCGGCGCGCTGGGCGCTCGCGAGGCCATCACCGTTGGTGAGGAGGTCGTCGCCGCTGTCATTGGCGCTCGGGCGTGGCGCCGCGTGCTGCATACTCTCGTGCGCGGTGTTTTCGCGGAAGAGGAATGGCCAATGTCCAGTATCTTCACAGTGCGAAAAATGCGTGCAAATCGCACTGGTATGCGACATGCAGAGCAATGGACACAAGTGGGGAAAGTGGGAAGCGGTGCGTGCCAACTCAAGGGCGGTTGTACAGTATGGTGGCCGGATACGAGACCGAGATCTCCCCCCAGTGAGCAATGCTGCAGCTCTGACGTCCACGACTCGACTGTACGTGCGATCGTCACTCGCACCCGTCGACTTGGTCCATACACTACACACAACGACACACAACAGCAGCCTCCGATTTCCAGTTGTCCGATGTCGCTTCTCACTCTTTACCAAGCGACAACTTTGTCTCGCGCTCTCTCACTCGAGCGGCAGCTGAATCGGGTACGACGGAGGACGCCCCCACAACTCGCGCTCTTTGAACGCAGACGGTCGCACAGGAGGCAGCGCTACTACTGCAGCTGAGCCCGTCTTTCCTGTCTCGCTCCCCCATCCGCCTCCGTTGTCGTCTACGTCGTCGCCGAGCCCCTCATGACTAGCTGTGGCCGCTGCCTGGGCGACTTCGATCGGGCTTTTCGTTCGTCCCAGCTCCTGCGCGAGGCGGCCGATGCCCCCACGCACGTCCTAAGTGTACGCAGCGCAAAGAGAGCCCAGCTCGTAAGCTGACTGCCCGCGCAACACGTGCGAGTTGCCACACTGTATCTGCAGCAAGTCGCCGCACCGATGGCCTCGCTCGTCTCGGGTCGTCCGAGTTCATCAGCCACGCCGCACTCTCCTGTGTCACGCCACCACGCCATCGACAGTCATGTTGTAAGACTCTTTTTCACACGGACGCAGAGTCGCGGTCGCTACTGGGTGCGTACGTGGACGAACGCCGCGTACTGGCGCTCGAACCGCAGCGCCGCGCTGAAGAACAAGCCGACGTGGTTGACCGCCAGCCGCACTGGCATCCCGTACTGAAGCTCGCCGATGCTCGGCCGCCGTCTCTTCGCCTTGAGTCTCGACAGGAACTGCTGCGTGGCTGGCAGCGGAGGCAGCGACGAGTAGTGGTCGAGCTTGCCGGCGGCGCTCATGCTGCTCGGGCACGAGACCGGTCGCGGATTCTTGTTGCGCGGCTTCCGAGAAAACGGATCTTGTCGGAGGTGCTGAGCTGGCAAATGATACGCAGGAGCGCCACGCGGGCCAGCGGCTGGTGCTGATGAAGCCACTTGAGCTGTGCGATCCGAGTTCACCCGAGCCATCAACGCACTCGACGAACCTGCGCGCGATATCAGCCACTCTGACTGCTGCTTCCCCGTCGGCATCGCGAGCTCGGCCTGAAAGCGTTCAACACAATCAAGCAGCGCGCAACACGCACACGCAGACGCGTCAGCTCCGGCGGCGGTGGTGCTAGCGAAGGAGATCCCATCCATCGCTCACTTGATCAGGACTCTCGGGTCCCGCTTTCCGTTCCCCTACTCCACGAGCGACTCTGGTGAGCTCACTGCCCGCACGCGAGGCAGCAAGCGAAGGTATGACGAAGAGTATGGCGACGAACGCACCTGGGACGGACCACGCGTTCGGACGAGCGACTTGCTGCCGCTGCGTGTCACCGATCACCTGGCGCTTCGGCTCTGTTGGGGACAGGATGGCCGGCGCCGCGAGGCGTTGCCGTGCGAGCACTGGGAACGCCTCCTTGTCGAGCGTGAGGTTGTAGCGCACGTTAGCGGCGTTCACAACCCGCGACGGCGTCGCAGCGCCACAGCCGACGTCGACCCATTCGCCGCCTGGAGCAGCAACTGGCGTGAGAGCTCCACCTCTGGTTTGGTGTCCTCGACTGCCTTGCGGGTCCTTCGTTCCGCTGGCTCCTGCAAGACCGAGTCCTCGCACTTGCTGCTGCGTTGTCCTGCGATGACATTGCGGTTCCGATAGCTGCAGGGCGTCGGCAGCGCTCCACGCCACGACGGTCCCTTCTTCCAGGAGCTGCCTCTTTGCGTCGCCAGCGAGGATCTCCAGCTCTCCTGGGCTGAGCTCACGAAAGTGGGCGAACGCGTCGTCTCGATGGCGCTTTGTGCTCGCCGTTCTGGGTCTGGCGTCCGGACTTGCTGCTCGCAGGCGCATCTGCCAGACACTGCAGCCTTCAGTCTGCAACGCCACTGGAGTGCTCTGCGGTAGCGCTGCAGACGACACGGGGCAAGCGGTCGCAGACGCGCGGAAGTCCCATATCTCCGCAACGACACCCACGTCTCCGCCAGTTCTGTAGATCTGCGACCCGGAGATCTATCAGACGATCTTGTACAGACACTATGCACCAGATGGTGATCTTGCCCGCACCGGCTCTCACTGGTACGCACCAGGTCTGCGAGTCCGTCCGGCACGACGCCTTTCTCGACGCATCCTATGAAGTAGCTACGCACATGCACATACACGCGCACAGAGACGATGCCGTCGGACAGGGAGTACCACAGCGACACCGTAGCACGCACGTAAACTCTTGGGCAGCACTCGCGCGCTGAACGCCGTTGCGTTACCTCGTGTCGACGTCGTACGGCTGCGCGAAACCGTCGACCCACTTGCTGCCATCGCGCGCAAAGTGGCGGCACACGAACGCGTCGAAGAAGAGCGCGAGGACGACGACAGCGTCGCTGCGCTCGCAGCGAAGATCGCGGTCAGCGGTGCCAGTTTGTGGAGACGATGATGGGGTCCTCGACACCGGCAACGAGTCCATCGTTGCCAAATGCTGGCACTGGTAGTGCTGGTCAGGTCAGGATGGACCCGAGTCCGTTGCGCCAACGGCCACTGGTGTCCCTCTCGTCCTCGGTGGTCGCAGCGATGACTGCGGCAAGAACAAGCACGCTGCAAGCACGGTACTGCCACGTCGGACTCGTTCACAGCCACAGGCTGGCAGGCAAGCACCTCTTCAGGATCGCAAAAGATACGGTTCAGCGATCCGAGGACCGGTTCAAGCACTGTTCAGTACCCGCTTATTTCACTATCTGAATTTATTCACACGAACACGCCCACACTGGCGACGATGTGGGCTTGCTTAATGAACTCCAATCAAGGACGCAGACAAAGTGCTCTCAAGGTGCCTTTGTCCGCGTTCCCGAACCCCTTTCCGGATGCTTGACACCGCCATGGGATCCTTCGCGCGTGCGCAACTACTAAGAGCGGCTGTCGATGATGCTCTCGTAGAGCCCCACGCAGGCGTCCTCGAGCAGGTCGAGTACGTTGTCGAAGCCGCCTTCGTACCACGGGTCCGGCACGCGCGTGGCGGTCGTGAACTTGGTGCAGTACGACGTCATCATCTTTACCTGCAAGCAACAGTGAGCGCCATCAGCCAGGCCACACCGTAGCCACAGCAAACAGCCACAGACACAACAACCCAGAACTCGCAACGCACGTCGAGCTCATAGACTCAAGTTGAACCGCGCAACCATGCACTCACCTTTTGCGCTGCCAACTCCCGGCTCTCGGCGCCGCCCCACGCCTCCGCTGCCTCGAGCACCGCCGCGCGGTTCTTGGACTCCATGCAGATGATGTAGTCGAAGTCCTCAATATCCCGCGGCGTGAGGCTGCGAGCGCGCGACGTGAGACTATAGCCGCGCTTCTTGGCCTCCTTGGTCATGCGTGCGTCCGAGCGCTCGCCCTCATGGAACGCGAAGCCGTTTGGTTTGTACCAGTTCGCGCTGCCTCCGCCTGTGCCACACGAGTCGACTCGGAACTCGTCGGCGCGGACGCCGCTGCTCGCCGCCTTTTGCTCCACAATCGCCTGGAACACGGCTTCGCCCGCGGGGCTGCGGCAGATGTTCCCCAGGCAGACGAAGAGTACGCTGGCCATCTTGAGGAGGTGGCGGCAGCGATCAGAGGTTTGGAGCTTGTCAAGTGGAGCACTTTATCGTAATTACAGCAAATAAACCGCACTTTATCGAGATAATGATGCCAATTGTGAATATTTTTAAATATTACGTCCTATATGTGTAATAACTTCATCATCCTGCTCGTATTGATTAAAATTAATTACGAGAATAGTCATTGGCCTTCAAAAGTTCGCATTGGCATCTTCGCATTTTACGCTCGAGGATGGCAACTGCGGTGTCCTCGTCGTGGGTCGCCGACGCGCCGCTCTCCGTGCTGGAGGCACGCGCCGCTGACGCCGCAGTGCACGGCCTTCTGCTTTCCGGAACGCCACTTGTGCTGCGTCGCATGCCTCAGCCGGATTCCTCCGAGCCGCAGCAGACAGCGTGCGAAGTGACCCTCGCATGGCCGCATCACGCCCCGTTGCGCTGCCAGCAGCTCAAGCTCGAGATCGGCTGCTCAGCGCGGCATATCGAGCTGTTCGTTGAGGGTGTGCGGCGCAACCTGCTGGGCGAGGATGAGCAGAGCGAAGTGTATCTCGGCACGTTCCGCGGCGCGAAGTTGACTCCAGCGAGCGCGGGGACCGGAGTAGTAGCAGCTCCGCAGCAGCTCTTCTGCGTCTCGGAAGAGTTCCTCCAGCGCGACGCAAAGACGAACGTTCTCAAGGAGATGCACAGACTGCGCGTCAAGTTCGTGTCGCTCACAGGCGACAAGCACGCGCTGCAGCTGCAGGAGTTTAAGTGCGCATTCGTGCCGCTGCAGGTGCCGAGTGCACACGCCGCGCCAGCGCCACCGCCGCCGGCGTTCGTGGCCCACGCCAGCAGTGATAACAATGCCCATTCTACACCAAACGGACTGGCTGCGCAGCTCGCGGGGCTCGCGCTCGGCGGCGGCGGTGGAGGTGGCGTGGCTCTTGGTAGCAGCCTGGGCGGACTGGAGGTTCAAGCGGCCATGAAAGGCTTCCAGCAGATGCTCGAGCGCGAGATGGAGACGAAGATCCTGCGAGCCGTGGACGAGAAGCTGGCGGGGCTGTCGCAGCGGTTGGCGGCCTCGGAGCAGCGGCTCCTCCAGTTGCACCAGCAAGTGGACGCGACTGGCAGCCGCGTGCAGGCGAGCTTGGAGCAGATCAAGCAGCAGTTTGCAGGTCTGGAGGCCCATGTGCAGCGCCAGCTGAGCGCGCGCAGCGTCCGCGAACAAGAGGCGGCAGCAGACGCGGCGAACGGAAGCGTAGATGGCGAATAGAGAGGTTGGCGTTGCGTCAGTGCTGTTCCGGGCGACATGCGAAGCTGCAGCTCGGGGATCAGACGCCACTCTATTCCTGTTCAGCACTCTGAAGCGAACTCGGGAGTCGAGCACAGCGCACGACGTGTTCGTCGTTGTTAAACGCGCGCGTTGCTTCGTCATGGAGGTCGTGAGCAACAGAGTCGAGGTGAAGGGCCTCGTGGCGTCCACGCGCCTCGAGCGCAAGGACACGCACCCGCCGCCGCGATGGAACGGCGGCACGGCGCTCAAGGCCAGCGGGTCCGGATTGGCGTCGCCCACTGGCTCGGGCAGCAGCCGGTGGCGCGAGAAGCCCGCGCTCGTGGGCGGCAGGTCGCTCCAGTCGCTGAAGGCGTACTACCGCAAGCTGCGCGTGTTCAAAGGCACCGTGAAGGCGCTGATCAACCTGCGGCGGTTCCCCGCGGCATCGAGCGTGAAGGGCTCCGATGCGGATGCGAGTGCGCAGCTTGCGTGCGGCGCTTTGAGGAGGTGCGGGCAGCGCTCGCTGCAGGCGATGGCGGTCGTTCGGTCGCCGCCTGTGCGCCGCTGACCTGTGAGAGTGAGCGCGCAGACCGACGACGATGGTCGCGCGGATATCAGTCGACGAGACTGCGCTACAAGCCGTGCAGTCACAAGTCAAGAGCCTCGCGGAAGAAGGGTGCGAAGCTGAGCTGTCAACGCGTCGCTGCGTTGAACGCCAGCCGAGCTCACTCACTCGTGTGTGTGGCCCCCGACGTCAGCCACGTTGTCACTGAGATCGACCCTGAGGGCGACGCCGTCACCTACCGTCTCCAAGGCGACTTGGAGCACTACACTGAGGTTTGTGCTGCCGCTTGTTCCACTCACTGCAACTCGTTCATCAATGCGCTCAGTCTCCAGTATCGTTGTGGGTGGCCAGGACAACCTACGGAAGCGTGTAGCGCTCGAGACCCACCCGCACATGGTCGCGCTCACCCAGCGCCTGTGGCTCAGCGCCGTGCAGGACGGCGGCGAGTACCTCACGCTTGGCGAGTACGAGGCGTACATGCTCCGGCTCCACCGACTCATTCTCCCCGAGTTCGACTTGAACGGCTCGAAGGAGCTCATCCGCGAAGACTGGCAGCGCGACGCGAACGGCGTCGACCGCCTCGATTACCGCTACTTCCACCTCTCCATGTTCGAGCTCGTCGGTGCGTTACGTTCCGGCGTGCGTGGTGTATGGCGCTTGTCTTCGTTCTGCTGACACTGAGCTGCTTGCGAGCAGACTTGTGGACCGATACCGTGGAGCCGGAGGACGTACGTACGATCTCAGCCTGCGTGCTCGAGGGCGACGTGCGGTACGCTCACGACTCAGGCGTTGAACGCGTGCGCTCGCAGTACATCGCTCTCCTCTACTGCATCATGCACAGCCTCACGTTTTCGTGGAACTGCAAGTTCCTTCTCAAGCCGCTGGAAGGTGCGAGTGCTGCTGACTGACAGGTGCGCTGCGATCGTCCAGCCACGCCCTCTCATCTCAACGACGCTCGCCCTTGGCAGACGTCAACCCCGTCGACATCCTCGAGGCATCCAAGGTGGTCTCGATGGACGAGATCGCGCGCGACCTCGAGGCGGAAGTGAACAGCGAGGCTGCGCAGGGATTCCGTGATCGGCTGGCAGCACTCGGCGCCTCGTTCCATGAAGGAGACGAGGACGACGACGATGGCGCAACTGAACGAGCCGACAGGGACGGACGCTGCGCTGTGGCGCCGGATGGAAACAACAGCGGCCTGTTGGATGAAGCGAGAGCCAAAAGTGCACCGTCAGACGCCAACGCGGCCTCGCGAGCGAAGGAGAAGCGCGAAGCAAAGCGGCCGAGGTCGTCGGACGCCGCTGCACGTAAGCTCTATTGGGATTATGTGAGGTGCAGGCGCTCCGAGGGAGCGAACGGATGTCTTAGCAGCTGCTGTGCAGGTTCGAGAGCTTCTTCCCGCATCAGCGCTTTGGAGAGCGAGACGGCGCGAACTTCCAAGCGGCTTTCCTCAGCAACGACGCGTCCGAAGCGGACGTTGGGAAACGAGTCTGCTGGTGCACTCGCAGGCGTTGCCTTCGGTGCGTGCGTGAGTGAAATCGTGCTGTCGTGTTTCGATCGAGCCACTGATCTGAAAGCAGCGTGTACCAAGCAGACCCCCAACATGGTGACGGTGAGCCACCATCGCTCGACAGAAAGCTCGACGTCCGTGGCAAGCAGAGCTTCCATGGACACTCCGGTGTCGGCGAACTCGCCTCTCAACGTCAACCACTCAGTACTGCAGCTAACAACGGAGTCGTGCTGAGCATGGGCACGATGGACGGCAACGACTTTCTCAACATCGTGTCGAAGCCGAGTCTGAACAGCAGGGGGCATGCACTCGCAGGCGCGTCAGCTCGAGGCGGCTCCACCTGGCGCGACCTTAACGGAGTGAGCAGCAGCACCAGCGACGCAGGGCTTGCTCCGCAAGAGATCGTACAAGGAAACACGTTCGACTTCGGCCACATCCAGCCTCAGAAGTCGTCCGCGGCCCTTCTTCCTCGCTTTGCTGCGAACGGGGCGGCTACGAAAGTCGCACTGGACGTGAGTGCATCGAACGCGGCGTATCTACGCAGCAACCAGCCGCACCTGGTGAAGCAAAGCCAGCAGCAGCAGCAACAGAGCAGCAGCACCAACTCGGCAAAGGCCAAGGCCGACGACCTTCGTGACGGATCGATGACAGGTGTGACCAGCATCGCCGCTTGGATCGGGAACGCGGTTGCTGACTCAGCGTCGCTCACGAGTGTGTGTGTTCGTATGTTGCCGAGTCAGTCGGCGACACGCTTGTCGGCTCTGCGCTGTCGCCGCGAGCGCGCTCTGCAGCGTACAAGCGCGTCTCACGGCCGCCGACGACAGCAAGCGGGAGTGGCGGGTCGCACGTGCCCACGATCGCCCAGCTAGAGATGAACGGTGTCGGCGTGCGAGACGGCACGCGCACTTCGAGCAGCAGCGCCGGCCTTGCTGAACTTGCCAGAGGCAGCAGCAGCAACCACTTTGCGGACTTTGTGGGTATCGGCATCGGAGTCCAGACGCAGCAGCTGTCGCCGCGGTTAAGCCGCACGCACCTGCTGTCGCCGCGACAAATGCGTGCCCGAACGAGTGCGAGTCCACCGGCGCTGGTTGACAGTCTCTTAGGACTCGCAATCTCGTCTCCGGCGCCGCAGAGCAGCGCGGAACCCGTCGCGTCGCCACCAACGACACCGAGGCATCCTGTCGAAACTCTGTCGTCGACACCGTCGAGGTTTCAATCCGCTGGCGACCTCCCACTGCAGCGGCAGTACCAGTACACCTCGTCCAACTACTCGCAGGCAGGAACAGCAAACGCAACCTTGCTCGAACTCAGTGCGACGCGCAAAGGCCAGCGTGAAGCACCGGCCGCTCGCGCTAGCGCAGCACCGCCATCTCACCAAGAGAAGCAGCAGCAGCAGTATCAACAGTCCCAGCGCCAACCTTCAGCGACACCACAAAAGACGAGTCAAGGGACCAGCCGCGACTCGACCCACGCTTCGCAGAGGCACCTCCGCCACCCCGCGCGGCGATCGGTCCTCGCCGACAGCACCAAGCGGATACACGACCAGCACCAGGGTGGCGCCGGCGTCCTCCTCGGCTCACTCGCCGCGCAGAGCGTGTCGATCTCTCCTCGAAAGTAAATCGCATAACGAGCGCGTGCGAGTACGACGACCCACTCCCAATTGTCAAAGCACCACTCTTGACCGTCCCTTTGTTACACAAGCCAGCTGACAGTTGACCACGTGCGTCCTCGCCCTGCTGTTGCTGGTGCGCCAGTTGAGCAGAGTCGACCTCGTCAGGGGGATTCGGGTGTTCGCTGTCCCATACGGTCGGTTGTCCCTAAAAAAAAAAAACCTGAATTTCGCAACTCGCGTCCTCGCAAAGTCGCAGCTGATGACGAGCGTCGACGCCGCGCTGGACCCGGCGGCCGCGGGCTGGTGGGACCGCCACTTCGGCGCCTTCGGGGAGCGCATCCCCTTCAAATCGCTCTTCTTCCCGCTGCTGCTGCAGGCGTGCGACGACCCGGGCGGCGACAACAACAGCGAGCAGCTCTCGCCGGACGCGCTCGCGGCGCTCGTGCGCCACTGCGTGGCCGAGAACGCGTGGCGGCACAGCGTCGTCACCAAGCGCGACGTGCGGACAGCAGCCACTTGTTGACGCAGTGCGCTTGGCAATAGGAACGACTGACGGTCGATATGGTTTGAATGTGTCGGGGTGCATTCGCAGTTCCTCTTGTTTGTCGCGCGCTTTGGGCCGCTCGAGCTCTCGATCGCCAAGGTGCGTACCTACTGCTAGTGTGGGCTTGCTTAGGAGACCAAAACGCTGTCGCGCCAGCCGTTGTGACCGCCTGCCCGGCTGCTGCGATGCGCGGCGCAGGTGGTGAGCTGCTTCAGCGTGAATGGGGAGCTGGTGCCGTGGTTCCACGGGCTCCTCGGACGCGCCGAGGCGGACCGGGTGCTCGCGCCGCCGTCGGCCGCGGAAGCCGGCGCCGTCAGCTCGCCCACCGCGAGGGCGCGCGGCGGCGACGGCACGTTCCTTATCCGCTTCAGCGAGTCGCACCCGACCAAGTTCACGCTCTCGTACGTCAAGGTCCACGCCGCGGGGCCGCACGCCGGCCGCCGCGAGATGAAGAACTGCCTGATCGAGAACCTCGGCCGCCAGGGCTACGCGCTCTCGGACTCCAAGACGCGCGCGTTCCCGTCGATCCTGTCATTCGTGCAGCGGAGCGCGGGGCGGCTCAAGTGCGGCGTACGTGGCTGGCGTGGTGGGAGCGAGCGGACGCGCTGCGTCTGTTGTCCTGACCGACTGCTGTGTGCAACCGACAGGTTCCGTCGGAGGTCGCGAGGCACTGCAACAGCGAGCTGGCCGAAATCCGCGCAGCCCAGGACCGGCTGAGCAACTCGTACACGGCGTTCAGCGCCGAGACGCTCGACATGGCGTCGGACGCCTCGCCGACCGCACAGGCGAACCGGTCGCTGCTCCTGTTCAGTCAGTCCCCCCCACGCTTCACACTCCCGCAGCAGATGCCAGGCAACAACAACGAAGGCGCGGGCGGCAGTGGCGCCGACAGCTACTCGGGCTTCACGCTCGATGCGCTCGCGGCGCCGCTCGCCGTGACGACAAAGTCGGTGGGACACGCGACGCCGTCCGCTGCGTCGCTCCTGACACCGTCGAGCGCCTGTGCCGGCGACGACGACGCGTACTGCGAGGTCGGCCACTTCTTCGGCGACAGGGTCGAGGGGAAGGAGAACAGCCAGCTGCGACTCAACAGCCTTGCTGGCTCGCAGTCGCAGCAACGACAGCAGTCGGCCGATACGGATGCGGGCTACGGGAACGCTGCCGCGTTCGCCGGTGCACCGACGGGTTCGTCCCCAGCACCAGCACACAGCTCGACAGCAGCAGGAGCGTTGCGGTTCAGGCAGCTGTCGCCGTCGTCGAGACCGCCTCGCGCTAGCGTCACTGCGCTGCTGTCGCCGTCGCAGCGCCTCCAGCAGCTTCGGAGCGAGGGCAACGCGCCGCCGTCGCTATCGACGCTGCCGCCGGACGACGCGTACGGGACGTTCGAGTCGTTCGCGAGCACGTTCGCAGCAGAGTCCGAGGAGCTCGCGCGCCGCAACAAGCTCGCGATGTCGTTCTCCAGGGCGAGTCTGGCGTCGTCAGCAGCGTCGACGGCGTCCATGTCGTCTTCAACTGCGTCGTTAAACAGTGACGATACGTACGGTTCGTTCGCGAGCCTGTCGATCACGAAGCCGAGTCTCCCGAGCTTAATCGGTGGTGCTCCAGGGAGGGGCGACGGCAGGTCGATCGATGGTTCGTCCGGGTCGGCAGCCGACTATGGGGACTTCGCGTCGCTTGCTGGCGCTCACGAGGCGAGCGATTGCGACTTGGGAGCCCCGCCGTCTCCCCCGACACCGCTTCGCTTCGCAGCAATGGGCTCGTCCGAGGCCTCTGGCCGCGGCACGAGCAACGCGCGCAGTGCTCCGCAAGCCCCAGTCCCACCGTCGCGCGTGGACTCGGACGTGTACGGCAGCTTCGTGGCGCTGACGTCGTCGTTGTCGACGTCGTCGCTCGGTGTCGGCGGCGACAGCGAAGGGTTGTACGGGAGCTTCGAGTCGACACCGGCTCCGTCGTTCCCATTCGAGCCCAAGGTGAAGGAGCGACGTGTCCTTGGCCAGTCCGCCACCGACGCCGTGCTCAAGCACCCACCACCGCCAGTGCTGACGCCGCCAGTCGTCCACGCCCACAGCGCCGCGTGCTCCGCGCTCGAGGAGCTCAACGCCGGGATGGCGTGCTACCAGCAGAAGCAGCTGCACGAGGCGCTCGCGCGCTTCACCCACGCGCAGGAGGTAGCGAAAGCGACGGACGACAAGGTCGTCGAGGCGCGCGCGCTCGGGAACCTCGGCACCGTGTACCTCGACCTGCAGCGCGCGGCGCAGGCCGTCGCGTGCTACCAGCGGTGCCTCGACATCACGCGCAGCATCAAGGACGCCAAGCGCGAGCGCACGATCCTCAACAACCTCGTGCTCGCGCTCATGGCGAGCGAGGACTTTGAGCGCGCGCTCGCGTGCTGCGCCGTCCAGCTCGAGATGACGACGAACGAAATCAATCGGCGCAAGATCTTCTCGCGCATGAGTCTGCTGCGCGAGAAGGCGGCGCGCGCGGCGCGGGAGCGCAACGCGGCCGCGGCGATCCGGAGTCTGTGAGCCCAAGAGAGAGAGAGTGTGTATGTGAACGAGAGAATCGAGTGTGTTGAACCGTGTGGCTTAGTTCGAGTGCGCGTCGAGTGCGCAGCTGTCGTCGGGACGACAACAACGGTGGTCTCAGGTTCAGTATCCGCCTCGTCGTAAGGCTCGCGCTGTGTGCAGCTGCGCAAGTGGGCTATAGCAGCACCGTCTCGTCCTGCTCGGAGGTTGCTGACGTCGCCGCCCTCGCCTTTGTCGACGCGTGCTCGGACGGCCGAAGCGGCGCGAGCGTCCCGACAAACACGTCGTCGAGCGGCACCTTGCGGCTCATCACCTCCACCACCTGCAGGCTGCTGCTCGCGGTCTCGCGCGCGTGCGCGACCATGTGCTCCGTGACGGCGTCGAACTCGTCTGTCGCCAACTCCAGCTCGATGAAGTGCTCCCAGTCGCCGGCAAAGTCGTCCCACACGTCGTCGTTCCAAAAGATTTCGTCCGGGTGGTACCCCGCCATGACTGCGCTGAGCCCCGCGAGGACGCCGTAGCTGCTGACGCAGCCGTCCCCGCTGCCGTTCTCCCCCTCGCTGCTAGTGCTGGTGTCGCTGTCGCTGTCGTCGCCGCCGGCCTCCGCGTCGCGGGGTACCACGCGCCGCCGCGCGACTCGCTTCAGGCTCGACGCAAAGCCCACATGCAAGAGCAGCTCGACCGTCCTCGGATCCTTCGTCGTCTGCGTGCTTGTCGGTACAAAGCCGACGCCGCGCACGATGCGCTGGACGTTCGCCGACAGCAGCGAGATCGCGTACATCCGACAGCAGAGCGCGCACATCTCCGGGTGCGAGTCCGACACGAACGAGTAGAACGACGACACGTCCACGTAGTCGCTCGTCGTGTCGGCGTCGAACGGGAACTGCTTCGTCTTGTACGCGCTGAAGATGCTGCGCACCTTGTCGGCAGAGATCGGGCCGAGCACAGTGCCTGTGGGCGACGCGACAGCAGCAGCAGCAGCGGAGCCAGGCCGCGCCGCCGCTGCTGCTGTCGTGTCGGTACTCTCGACGTCCACCGCAACAGCAGCTGGTGCGTGCGACTGGAACCACGCGGCGAAGAACGCTTGGAAGTACGTCGCGATCGCGTCCCACTGCAGCGCCTCGTGCGCCAGGTTGAGCAGCGCCGTGTCCAGGTGGAAGTTGAACACGTACGCGAGCAGCATGGCCGGGAAGTCGTAGCGCTGCCACACGACGCGGATGCGCTCGCGCATCATCTGCGCGAGCGACTCGTGGTGCGTGCCGACCAAACCGGCGTACTGTTGGTTCATGCGCGCGAGCTGGTACATGACGTGCGCGAGCGTGAGTCCGTGCGCTGGCGCCACAAAGCACTCGCCGCTCTCTGCAGGCACCGCTGTCGCCCCCGCGGGTATCGGCTTGTCGTGCGGCGCAGCGCCGTCGCCGCCTGCTGCTGCTCTCGCGCGGCCCCCAAACACGAGCTGGTGGCTCTCTTGGAGCGGCAGCAGCAGCGTGTGCAGCTCCTGCAACGTCTTCCACAGCCTGCCTTCGTCCGCGAACACAAGCTCTTTGAGCCGGAGCGGCACCGCGATGCCGACAGCGTCGGCCGCGTCGTCGCTCTCGGTCGAGCAGAGCGCAGTGACGACGTCGCAGTACTTGAGCATCGCGCCGATGCAGTCGACGAACGAGCGCCAGTCCGCGCGGTTCGGCAGCGGGATGCGCGCGTCGTCGCCGCCGCCGCTCACGCGCCGGAGCGCGCGCTGCAGCGGCGCGTTTGAAAAGTACGCTGCGATCTCGATCGTCTGGCCCACGGCGTCGCGGAACTGCGCGTGCGTGAGCAGGCTGCCGGCGAGCACGCCAAGCTGGCGCGCAAAGCACGGCACGACGAGCAGCGAGCGGCGCGACGCGACCGCACACGCGCCGCGCGCCGCGTTGAGCGCGACGGTCGAGTCCGCGACGATGCCCATGACGCGGATCGCCTGCGCCTCGAGCGCTGCGAGCACGTCCTCGACCTTGGCCGCGAGGTGCGCGGCGCTGTACGCGCGCGCCTGCGTGCCCATGTCGAGCACGTGCACGCACGCGGCGTCGCCATTCGAGTTGACGAGCGAGAACGCCACGAGCTGCTGCAGGTCGAGCGTCGTCCAGCAGTTGACGCTGAGCGTGAGCCCGCCCTTGATCGTCGAGTTGTGCATCCCTTCCTTCACGCGCTCGAGCTGCACGCGCTCGAGACGGCGCGCAGCCTGCGACAGGAACTGTGGGTCGCGCAGGCCGCCGACGAGCGCGTGCGACACGGCGCCCGACGACGACAGCGCGTGGGGGCGCAGACGGCGCAGTAGACACTGCACCGCGGGGTCCTCGAACGCCTCGAAGGGCAGCCCGGCGGCCACCGCGGCCTTCAGGAGCTGCGTCTGCCACTCGAGCGCCGCGTTTTCGGCAGCGCGCGGCGACAGTGAGGACTGGGGCCGGAAGCGCTTCGCAGTCGGCGGCAGCGGGTCGCTGTCCGTCTCGTCGTCATGGCCGCGACGGTGCAGCGTGTGCTTCCCATGCGCCGCCGACGCTCCTGTCCCGTGACTTGCGTCCGGACACGCGCTGCGGTCGTCGTGCGGGTCGAACCGCTGGTCGCGCTCTCCCAGTTCCCCGCTCGGCTCCGGCTCGCGGTCGCCTGCGGCGGCGGCGGCGGCGGCGGCGCCTCGGCGCTGCTGCGGAAGCCCCGCGTCGGCGTCGCTCTCCATGTCCCCGTCCGCATGACGCTCGTCGTCCGGTGCGTCGTCGTCGTCGTCGTGCGTGGGCGCTGTCCCGCCCAGCGCAGTCGCCGAGCTTGCCGCCTTCTTGCGCAGCAGGCGGTCAAAGCGCACGGCGTCGCGGCGGCCGCAGATCGCGCGCACGCTCTCCAGCACGCGCAGCGGGCAGTTCGCGCAGTTCTCAATGTGCTTTAGCATGTCCACCGACACGCCGCGCGTCGGCGCAACGTGCGCCGCGCCGTGCTGCGCCACGCAGTACACGCAGAACGCGTGGTAGTGGTACCGATTGCGCTTCTCGCCGCGGTGGAAGTGGGCCCAGAGTGGGTGCGCCGGCCGCCCGGTGCGCTTTTCGGTGGAGGGCGCAACGCCAACGCCTGCGGGAGATGCACCGAGCAGAGAAGGCGATCCAGCAGACGCCAGGGGCGTTGCGGGGGGCGGCCCAGGGGATGCAGGAGCGTCAGACGCATCGCCGTGGCTCCCATTCGCTGGCGAAGGTCGTGATGACATTCTGCTGTCAAAAATCAAAAAGAACTGTCAACTTGATGATACTGTTGTGTCAAAGAGCGAAAGTGTCCGGACTCTTTTGTGAGATCGTACGCACCCGCTTTTTGATTTTGAGATGAAAACGAAAACATGGGTTTTACCGAAATACCTTACCGAAAAACCCTTGTTTTAGACCATGGTATTGTCATAAGCCATGTGATGGTTCAGTATGGATTGTTTTTAGAGGGAGATTCTTTGGCATAAGCCACATGTGTAAATTACATCGGCATGACCTGCAAAAGAACGGGTGGACAGAGTGGCTTGCTTGGCTCGTGCGAGCTCGCCTCATCAGTTCATTTTTTGTACATCAATGGCGCCGAATCAAGGAAGAACAGCAGTCAAGGGCAAGCATCGAGCGCAAAGGCAGTTCACGCGCGTCTCTGTGTCGCATGCGACCAAGCTCCACGCGATTCAGCCTACAAGGAGCGCGGCATAGCCGCAGCGATGCGCGAGCTGTTCCTCGGTCAACAAGGCGTGCACGCAGACAGCAGGCGTCGGCAGATCTACCGCTGGATCGAAAGCGCGGACAAGATCGAACAGCTCGTGATCAAGAGCAAGGGCGACGAGCGCAAGCATCGCAACGAGGGGCTGTCGACGCTTTTGCCTGCCGAGGCAGAGGAGCAGTTCCTGCGTTGGGTGAACGCTATGCGGGCAGATGGCCTGCCGGTCTCGCCTATGATGCTCGCGATACAGGCGCGCGAGGCAGCGGAGGCGTTCGGCATCGAGAAGGCAGTGTTCAGCGCATCGTGGTCGTGGCGCAAGCGCTTCCTCGCGCAGCATCGACTCTCGTTGCGTCGTCGGACGCGTGTGTGCCAGAAGACGCCTAAGGACGCGCGAGCCGTCGCTGATGCTTTCGCAGCAACCGTGCGCGAGACGGTGGTGAGACACGGCTGCGTCGGTGTCTACAACGCGGACCAGACGGCGGTCAACTACGAGTTCCTTCCTGTGTACACGATCAACGGCAAGGGCGACAGGACGGTGTGGGTGTGCAGAAGCGGCGTAGACAAGTGCAGGATGATGGTGATGCTCGTGGCAGACGCAGACGGCAACAAGCTTTCTCATTTTGCAGTCCTGAAGCAGCGTCCGTCTTCGGTCGAGGCGACTCGCGAGTACAACGAGCAGCACCAGCGTGGCTTCGGACAAGGCGTTTGGCGCGAGGTCTCGCAGCTCGTTCGCGACACAGGAATACACGTGCACAGCAACAGCAAGGGGTGTTGGAACTCGTCTCTCTCTCTGCTCTTCCTTCTCACTCACTTCGGCTCTCGCCCCAACATGCATGCGCCTGTGCTGTTGCTTTGGGACAACTCCAGTGGGCACTGGACCAGCGCCGTGTGCGCGTACGCCGCGAGCATCAACGTCGTGCTGCTCAATGTGCCTCCAGGGTACACGTCGGTGTGCCAGCCTGCCGACCTCGCCTGGATGAAGCCCCTCAAGCAGCACATGCGAATGGCGTGGATGGACATGGAGCGGCAGCTGCGCGAGC
>SMMQ01002785.1:13777-33874 GCA_008271595.1 [Pythium] brassicae (nom. inval.) | reverse complement strand
GGGGGGGGGGGGGGGGGGGGGGGGTATACAGAGTCACACGCAACCAGTCAGACAAAGGCGGTCGGTCGGGTTCTCTGGCCCGCGAGTGAGAGCGCTCGCACCCTTTCTTGCGCTGGTGCTGCAGCAGCTGCTGCTTCTTCTCCGAGTAGCGCGTGCTCAGCTGCTTGAGTTCGTCTTCGATCTTGCCTACCGACTACACACGTCTCACTGTCAGTGAGCGCCCAGCGCAGCCGCGCCCACCCCAGGGGCGACACGAGCGGCGCGCACGCACCGCCTGGATGATGCTGACGATCTCTGGCAATGGCCGGCGGTGCGGGTGTTTGGCTTCGTCCCACGAGAAAAAGTTCAGGTAGCGATCCACCGGCACTGGAGCCCCGCAGCACGCAGACACGAAATGCGCATGTCAGTCGCCAGCACGTGAGAGCGCAGCGCAACGGACCAAAGCAGCGTGCGTCGTCGATCGCCCTCGCGCTCCTAACCTCCGTCGACTGTGAGCGCCTGGTCGCCCTTGTTCAGGTCATGGAACTGACGCTCGATCTTGCGCACGACGCCCTCGACCGCCATGTCCACGCGGTTGAGGTCGTCGCTCAGCGCCTGCGTGATTCGGCGATCGAGAGTGAGAGGGAGAGCACCCCACGCCGCTCCCGACGTGAGGCAGCGACAATGTAGAGCCGCACCATGAGCGAGTCGAGCGTGCCCACGAGCAGGTCGGACGGCAGCTCTACGCGGAAGCACTCTGAGCGGACACATAATGAACGAGGCGTCGTGAGCGAACGGGAGCGACGCTTAAGCTAGCGAACGGGGGAGCGCACGCGTGCCGCACCCGCATAGTCGTGGCGCGTGGACGCCGTCTCCGCCTTGAGCTCCAGGAACGTCGTCTCGGACGAGCGCGTGCCCTCGTTCGGGACGCTCACGAGCCACACGCTCATATCTCCGCTTTCCCTGCTGCTGTTGCTGCTACGCGCACGCCCAAGCTGTTCGTGCTCTCTCACTTGCCTGCTTTTTGCCGCAAGAAAGATCGATTCCTCCTTCTCGCCCACTCCATGCGGACAACAATATACAGACATTATTGCCATCATAACAGCCTGATCTATTACGAAAGCAGTTAAATTGTATTGCATTAACGATAGACTTGCGTTATGCGCTACCGAATACCACATATCAAGGGATCAGCTCAAAGCCCTTGCTTTCTTCACGCGCTCATTTCTCCCTTTTCCGATGCCTTCGAGAGACCGTCGCGCAGGTGAGCTGCGTGTGCGCTCCGCTTCTGCCTCCGCGCCTTATGACTAACCACTCTCAGGGGGGACGACTGCGTGCGTGACGAACCCCCTTGCGTGTGCGCCTGTCGCTTTCCGCAGGAGCGTCGCCGGCGCCTCGGTCGCGCTCGCGGTCGCGCTCGCGCTCTCGGTCAGACCATCACTCTCATGCTTTTCGGCCGAGTTTGTGTGTGGGGTGTGGCACTGACAGTTCATGTGCTCGCTCACCCAGGCGGTCCCGTGAACACGAGCGCAAGTCGCACAAGTCGGTCGAACGCGAACGCCACCGCCAGCGTCGCCACCGGCGTAGCAGCAGCGCGAGTCCGCGTAGACGCCGCTCGCCGTCGTCGTCTTCCGACAGCAGCAGCAGCAGCTCGGAGGACAACGAGGGCAAGCGGCACCGCTCCAAGGCGCGCAGGCGCTCGCGATCGCACGACAAGAAGAGGGAGAAGAGCGACCGCAAGAAGAAGCTCAAGAAGAAGCTCAAGAAGAAGCGCAGCAAGCGCGCCACGTCGTCGTCGTCGTCCTCGGACTCGTCGTCCGACTCGGACGCGCCGCGGAGCGCCATCTCGGGCAAGAAGATCAAGCGCAAGCTCAAACGCTCGGCCACCGACGTGCAGGACCAGAAGAACCGCCAGCAGCTGCTCCAGTTCTACAACGGCATGTTCGACTAGCTGCGCCGCGCTTCCGACCCCCGAAGAGCACCACTCGCCGCCGCCTCCCTTCCCCACTCGAGGCCAAGCACATCAGCCGCCACGAAGTTCAAGTGCACGCTCACGCGGCTGCATTCTCTCACGCTTCAAGCAGGTCGGTCGCTCTTCCTAGGAATCAAAACTGCACCCTTCCGAGTGGCTCCCAACGCTCTACGCCTTGTACGCGTTCAGTCCGAACGCGAGCACTCTGTCGTCGATGGCCTCGCGGTCGACCGGACACGTCGTGACGCGCACTGCGCACGCGCTGCAGAGCACCTGGTGGAGACACGGCACGAGCACGACCGTCGCAGGCTTGGCGAGGCAGACCACGCACGTCGTCCCCGGCTCTTGTTCTGTGCCGCTTGGCTGCTGCTGGCGCGCGATCGCCAGCTTGTACTTTGCACGAACCGCAGCGCGGACAGCGTCCGTTGCGCTCGCGAGCGACGTCTCCAGCCTCTCCAGGTCGTCGATACTCTGCGCTGCGGGGGCGTCAGCAAGCGTGTCGGCAGCAGAGACAGCGTCACCCGCCAGCAACGCGCCGGCACGCGCGAGCTCCGCGTTCTGCTGGCGGAGCTTCCGCACTTGCGCTTCCAGCCTCGCCTGCGTCTCCACGTAGCGCTTCTCCCGGCTCTTCGCGATCTCCAGTCCGCTCTCGAGGCGTCCGAGCTTGAACACGTCGCGCTCGTGCCGACGCTCGCTGCGCGCCTCGCGCGCCTCTGCTTGCATGAGCTTGAGCGAGAGGCGCTCGTGGTCCTGCGCCTTCGCCGTGAGTGAGTGGCTGAGGTCCAAGCTTCTCGTCAGCGCGCTTGCCAAGCGAACCGCCCGCGGCTCCGGCGCAGTCGAAGCGAGAGGCTCCAGGTCGTCAGCGTCGCACTGCGTGCTCTGGTCCCGTGCAAACACTACGAGAGGAGAGAGCACCGGCGGCGACTCGAACGCAGAGACAGGCGAGCGTCTCGACGGCATTTCGGCACGGAGACGCGCAGGGAAGCTCTTGATCCGCGGCGCCGAGAACGCCAGCGTGCCGCCCCGCTTGCGCGACGGAGAGTGCGCTGACTCGACGCAGCGGCCCGCCGATGACCGGCAGCTTCGGTGCTCGGGCGACAGCAGCGAGAGCGAGAACGTGGCCGCTCGCTTGAGAGGCGCATGCGTGCGAAGCGCGGCCGAGTCCTGGAGAAGCGTCGAGATATCAATGTCGTCGAGCGAGATACCTGCGTCGATGTCGCTGGTATCGGCATCATGAGGCACTGGGAGCGCGCTCGTCCGCGTTGCTACGTGTGACGACGATCGACGGAGAGCAGCCGAGTCCTGAAGAAGCGTCGAGATGTCGATGTCATCAAGCGAAATGGCTGCATCAACATCGCGGTTCTCGTCGCTGCGGACTTGAACGCGTCTTGTCTTTGCTTGGGGGGTCGGAGAGGTCTCCGGCTCCGGCTCCAACTCGCTCTCAGCTGCAGTGCACGGCCGCGGCGACGCGATGGACACGAACTCTTCGTCATCACTGAGGAGGCACCAGTCGTCTTCCATTGTTGCGGCGGGCTTGCGCTACTGTAGTCAATGAGGCGCGGGTGGAGACGGAGGAGCGCGTGCTGAGAGCAAACGCAGTTGGAGAGTGAGCGCTTGGGAGCGGAACCGCGGAGACGCGGAACGAGGCGAACGCCTCCGAGCGCGCGCGTGCGTCGCATCGCGGGCGGTCTCTCTTGCGCAGCCGGCGCGAATCCACTCCCAGCAGGTTTAACACCTCCCATCTGCTGGCTCCGCATCTCCACCGCCCAAGCTGCATGCGCCAGCGCCCCCAGATGGCGGCTCCTGACAGTGGGCCACGTGTGGAAGAGAAGCACCGGAGCCCCCTCCATGTGGCAGCAAGCGGATGAACACAACAATCGACGCGCGACCGCAGGTCGTTGACCGCTGTACTGTATTCACACTACTATCTACAGAAGACGCCTCAGACACCCCAAAGTAGCTCATAGTGTCGAACGCTCGTGCTCGTGCACGGCTTCGATGACCATGCGGTTAAAGTCCGCGGGGTTGTCCATGAACACCTGGTGCCCGGCGAGCGGCACGAGCCGGAACGCCGCGTAGTGGGTCTTCTCGAGACTGCGCACCACTGCCTCGCCGTGGTCCGCGTTCATCCAGTCCGAGCCGCCGCCGTACATGATCGTCAGCGGCACCTTGATCGCCGCTGGCGTGAGCAGCTCGGACAGCGGCCGTTGCCGTGCGCTTGCTCCCTGTTGGTTGTTCCCCGTACCAAGCAAGCAAGCGAGGCCGACGAGAGCGTGAGGGAGGCTGCTCCAGACGCCAGCGAGCAATCGAGGTCTCGCGCTCGACGCACCGGATGCAAGTGCGTGTGGAGCGCGATCTCGCCCGACTTCTCGAGCGCCCAGTTGTGGTAGCAGTACTGCGTGATGTGCTCAAAGTCCATGTCCCCGGACCGAATGATGTTGGACGGTGGTGTCCACGCGACGCGGCGGCGCATGATCCACTGCACGAGCTTGAGCCCGAGGGGGCCAGCGAAGCGAACGGCGCTCTAGACGCGCGCGCACAACACAACACACGAGCAAACAGGTCAGCAGGACACGCGCACCACTGACACAAACAACCCACACTCGAAGGCTGGCAACACGACGCTGTGACGCACCATCGGAGTCAGCGCGTGTCGGGCGATGAACTTCCACACGCCCCCGAGCTCGGCGTCCGTGACTCCGCTGCTGTTCACACCCGCCGGCGACACGAGGATCATGTGCTCAATGTGCTGCGAGTACTTCTCCGAGTAGTACGTCGAGTAGATCGCCTGGAGGAGGAGGAGAGTCACACACGCAAGAGTGGCGGACTATGAGCGGGGGCGACTGGGGGCTCGAGCGGTACGGTTACCGCACACGAGCGGCAGTCAACGCACTCCCATCGAGTGCGCGCAGAGGATGAAGCGGTTCAGCTGCTCCGAACCCAGGAAGAGGACACACACGCACAAAAAAGTCAGTGAACAACTGGGCGCTGTTTGTCCATGGGACATGCCGTGGCAGCTCACCTGGAGCTCGCGTCGCCACTCCTCGAGAGATTCCACAAAGAACTCGTCCGACTCGCGGTCCTGTCGGCAGTAAACGCGTGGCGCACACGGACTGAGCACTCGCTCGGTGCCTTGTCATTGAAAGCATCACCCCCACGGACGCATGGCGCGTCGTACAGTCATGCGCTGGAACGCGGGGCGAACGGAGCGGCCGATGCCGCGCCACTCGACAGCGTACTGCGTGTTCACACGAGCACAGTCGTACACGTCAGTGAGCGCGAGTGTGCGCTACAATGGAGAGTCGGAAGCCACGCGATGAGGCGCACCACATTGAAGAACTTGGCGAGCGCTTGGAGGTTCTGAGGACCGCCGCCGCCACACGATACCACCACGCGTTTCAGTCAGCCAAACTTCTCGCATCTCTTCCACACGCAGCCCACAGCCCGCAAGACGCAGGATTCGGTGCACGCACCGCAGCCCAGAACGCGTTGCCAGCCATGTACCCGTGCACGAGCACGAGGTTGCGCGCCGGCAGCTGCGTGCTGTCGCCGCAGTACGGAACGTGGACCGTGCCGAGCCCTGCGATCTTGTGCATCTTGAACTCGGTCACGACGTACTTGTGGTAGATCTTCTCCTCGATCTCCTCGAGCGTCTGCCCGTCGGCCGGGAGCCAGAGGCGGAGGTTGCACACGAGCATCCAGCCCGGGAAGAGGACGCACGCAGCGCAGAGCGCGTTCGCGAGGCGCGCGGTCGTGCCGCTTTCGTCCAGCAGGCTCGTGCGCAGGATGCCGTAGACTATGAGCGCGAGCCAGACCGCGAGCTGCGGCGCCGCACGCTTCTGCGCGAGCGCACACACCGCAGCCGCCGCGGTGAGGACGAGCGGCCAGTCAAGAAGGCGCAGCGGTGTGTGCGGGATGCTCAGGAAGAGCGCGAAGCCCGTGGCGACCGTGAGCGCGGCCACCACTCGGCCAGAGAGTGTAAACACGCGACCGAGCAGCCACCAGAGACCGAGCGCCAGCAGCAGGAACGGTGTCACGAGAAGCAGCAGCACGCGTGACAGGGTGCTCTGGAACGGTGGCGCGGGCGGCCCCACGGGCTTGGCCTCGTCGCTGAAGCTCTGTCGCGGCGTCATCGTGAGCAAGGGACGTGCGACGCACGAAGATGGGGGCGAATTCGGAAGTGCCCGTCGTCGTGGGCACGACGTCTTCGAAGACGTCGTCTTCGTTCAAGCGTAAACACAGACACACTGTGTCAGATAATCAGTTGATTATTTTTGGAAGAGTGACATAAAGAAGTGTTACAAATTGCAAGTGAGATGGCATTGGAGCGAGGGAGGACGGATTGTAAACAGTGCAGAATCTCCTCTATTTTGCGATGCGCCTCGCGTGGGGCGGCGCGCACTTCCTGCTGCGCCATGTGGACGCGACGCTCTCGCTGCGGCAGTTGTGCGTCAACGGCGAGACGAAGCGCGCGAGCGTGCGTGACGCGACTACAGTGTCCTTCCTGACACCGCTGCCTGATGGCGCGCGCCTAGTGGCCGCATCGGAGGTGTCGGACTTGATGCTCGGCGTGTGCGTGCTTGCACGTTCCCTGTGGTTATCTATTGGCTCTCTGCAACGAGTGCGCCGATTGAGTGGCAGACTTGGGCGCTTGCACACTACAGTCGCTTGCTCTTCGTCGTCTTCAAGGCGGAGATCTCAAAAGACACGAGCGCGCCACCCGTTAGCAGCCTGTTCGTGTTCATTCTGCGCAAGGCGCCGGACGCAGCGTTCGCTCTGCAGTTCGTCAACCGCGTGGATATGGCGGCCGCTGGCGCCTCACTCCAAGTGCATTTGGTGGACGGACCGCACGTCGTCGTCCACGACGCGGCGGCGCAAGAGCTGTCGGTCTTGGCGCTGCGCAGACACGACGCGCGCTTCTTTCTGTGGCGCTCGGGCGTCCGCGTGGCTGCGTTGCGAGGCGACAGCAGCCGCTCGCTGCACACAACACTGCGCTCGTGCGTGTACGTGGGCGAGGACGCGAGCGACGCGCCGCATCTGCTGATGCACTTTGTCTCGGAGCACGACGACGATCGCGACAGGTGCGAGAGAGCAGCGTTGCTCAGCTGACGGGGCCGGCGGCCATGACCCAGGAACTCATGAGCCAGTGGTCTATGCTGCGTGCTAGTGACGGGTCGGGCTGTTGGGCGGCATATCGGCTGTTTGGCTCGGACGAGAGCGCTGCTATCGCCAGCTGCGACTACGTCGCCCACTTTGTGCCTCCGGACGTGAGCGGCACGACGTCGAGGGACGAGCACGTCGTGTGTTGCGCACTGCTGCGACGAGCCGACGACGACTTCTGGGGCTCAGCGTACGACGATCCAGTCGGCGTGTTACTGCCTTCGCTTCAAGCGCGAGCTCCCGCGTCGCCGACCCAACGAGCCCTGAGTGTGAAGCACGACACGCTGGTGGCCACGGGCACAACGAGAAGCACGATCTTCGTGCACCGCTGCGGCGTGCTGCTCGTGTCGTGCGTGCTGCCCGCGATGCCGAGCAAGATGTGAGTGTGGTTGGCGTGGTGAGCTGCGCTGCGCAGCGCTTGCTGACGCTACTGCGCGTCGTTGGTTCTCTTTCTCCCGCACAGCCTCCAGGTCGATGGCGGAGACGCAGACCTGCTCTTCCTCGCCGTCCAGTGCTGCGACGTCGACCGCTCGTTCTTCTTGCTGTCGTTCAGCGCCACTGCGCTGCAGCCGTCGATGGTGATCGTTCAAGGCGCGATTGTTTGTTTGGGTTGGACTACTTGCACTGGCGTTGGCGTTGTTGTTGCAGCAGTGACACTCACGCGCACTCTCTCTCTCTCTCTCTCTATCTCTTTCCAGCCTTCAGCCAAGTTGGAGACGCTTTGGTTGGCGACTTTACGATGCAGAGCGCGGCCGACGAAGTGCTTCTCGTCAACGACGTCGGCGCCAAGGACCACAGCACAGCCGACGACCTCGTCCTCGTGACGAAGTCGGTGCTGATCTGCAGGAAACACTCGTCGGAGAAGTACTCGATCCACCGGCTTCGCGCTGACGAAGCCGTGCGGCGGGACAAGTCGCGTGGACAGAAGCGGAGTCGAGACAACCGAGCGAAGGAGTCAGTGACTGCCCCTCTGCGATACATCGAGCGTCTCAAGCTTGGAGCGAGGGAGCGTGGAAGTGACCGCGATGACGACGACGCTGGTGCGGGACGATCTCCATCGACACCTGCGGTCGTGCACAGCCACCTCGCTCACCTCACACGCTCGCTCGAGAGGCGCTTGGAGGGCGGAATCCGCGAGCTCGATCGCCTGAGAGCAGTCGCCGCTAGCAAACGCGGCATGGTGCAGCGCCTCGACGCTTTCGTCACGGACGAGTGGTGGGGGTCGCAGGAAGGCGCAAACGCGGACGAGTTGCCTCTCGAGCCGCAGCATCGACGAGCTTCGCTGGCTGGCGTGTCGGAGCCAGAGATCGAGATGCAAACGTTGATCCCAGGACCGGATGGCGGACGCGCGAGCGAGCCGGTGCAGCACTTGCTACTGTACTCGCTCAAGCCGCTGGTGTCTCTCGCGCGCTTCCGGGTATTGGAGTTTGTTCCGATGCTGTCGCTCGTCCGCATTGAGGTCGTGCTGAGGAACGAGTCCGCGCGCAGCCTCTACGACGGCTTCGTGACGCTGGTGAGTGACGCGCACAACGAACTCCAGTCGTCGTCTTCGGTGCAGTCGCGCATGCTGTGCGTGGCGCAAGACAGCGGTGCTGGGCTGAGTTCGTTCTCGCTGGAAGTCCGGCTCTTGCCTTCGTTTAGTGTTTTGCGCTTGCGGAGCGCGGTTCAGGCGTCAGTTTGGCTCCACTGCAGCACGCGAGAGCGCTCGCTTGGGGTCCAGTGCGCAGGCATCGACGGTCAAGAAGCACTGGCAGCGCCACGCGAGTGCTCGCTGGTGGTTGGAGCTGTGGAGATCGATCTCCACGCAGCAGTTGCTGTACACTCGAGCGGCGCGAGACGTGGGAGCTTGCAAGCGAGAGGTGCGTGCCCATGTCCGCATCGCCGACCCTCGCGTTGCGCGTTCGCTGCCGACAAGCTGACTCTCACTGCGTTCTGTCGCCGCGCAGAAGTGGAGTCGCTGCTCATTCTCTCCTCAGGCACCAACCTCACGCGTGTGCTCCAACCACCAAGCAGCGACCAAAAGCAGCCCTTGGGTGACTTTCTCCAAGCACAAGGGGTCTTCACCCCAGCGCTCTTGCGCCCGACGTTCGCGATCGCACACCTCGCGATCGACGGACGAGAGTGCGCGAAGTACCACCTGAGCCAGCTGCACGCGGCTCTCCCGAGCGACGTCTACACGATGCTCAACCCGTTGACGACGACCCACGTGTGCGATGTGGCGGCGCTGCTCGAGGCGGTTCGCGTCGAGTTGATGGTGCTGCAGCGCCGCTCCATCGGGGCAGCTCGTGAGCCTCCTCCAGTCGGGACGGCGGCGACCACCAACTTTGGCGGTGGCAGCGAGGACACCGTCACTGTCGACAGCGATGCGTCGACGACACTCGAGCGATGGCAGCTCCTGACCGCGTTCCGGCAGCTGCAAGCAAGGACCGACCTGCACGCTGCACGGGTGCTCCAGAGTCTGCAGAAGCGGGCGAACTTCCACTCGATGTGGCACGCATCGTCGTAGCGCCTTGTCGCGCGTGAGTACACTGTCGGTCTGTCGACAAGCATGCGCAATATGTTGTGGTATATATCTCAACAAAGCTGGCGGCTCGGTCCGAGCGCGTCAGGCGGCAGGACACACTGCGGACAGAGCCGCCAGTCGGCTCTCGATCGCATCCACCTTGGCGCTTGCGAGCACGAGCGTGTGCTCGATGATCGCGAGAGACGCCTGCATGCGGACGACGAGGAAGAGCAGCCCGAGCACGAGGATCCACGGGAACACTGTTTGCATCACGCACCAAACACGCACAGCAACGAGTCGCTCAGTGTCAGCTCCTTGCATGTCACCAGGTGCACGAGTTATCGGAAGCGCAGGCGCACCTCGGAGGTAGAGAATGAACGACGGAGAGGGGCCGTGGTGCGCCGCCGCTGCAACGTCTGCTGCTGCCTGCGCTGTTCTGCTTCTGTGGCTCGAGCGGCGCTTTGAAGCAGCCGCACGCCGCGTGTTACTGGCGCTCGAGTGGGTCCCGGAAGTTCGACGCCGCACTCCCTGCTGCTCGCTATCCGCCCCTGTCTGGCAGGTTGTGCTCTCGGACGACGGCGGCGGAGACGGCGCATCCTCCGCCGCCTTCCGGTGCTGCTCAGCGAGGTGCTGCTTCGCTGCTGTGGCCCATCCGAGCCACTTAGCCTTGTTGTCTGCGATCGCGCGCGCCTCGATCTTGCTTTTCCAGATCGTCGACTTGCTGAACACGACCTGCACAGACGCCAGTCGCAGCGCGTCAAGCGACTCGCTGTCCGCAGCAGCGCGCACCCGGCAGCTCCTCACGATACACCACACGACGATGAGACCCACCCACCTT
Source organism: [Pythium] brassicae (nom. inval.) (assembly GCA_008271595.1). Taxonomy (NCBI): domain Eukaryota; phylum Oomycota; class Peronosporomycetes; order Pythiales; family Pythiaceae; genus Globisporangium; species [Pythium] brassicae (nom. inval.). The sequence goes on along the minus strand of SMMQ01002785.1, from coordinate 23,422 downwards.
CAGCTCAATGCATAGGCTGCAGCGCTTCGGGTTCGACTGGCTTGGCACGACCGTCCACCGATCCTCCACGCTGAAGTAGTCGCCGTACGGAATGTCCACGAGACGCGTCGAGGTCTCAATGATCTGAACGTTGCGCTCCGCCGTCTTTGCGCACTGGAGCTGCCCAATGACGAACACCAGCCACGACTCTGTGAGACGACAAGATCCCCCTCCTTGCCAGCGCGACACACAGCGCCACTGTGTTGTGTCGCAGTGTCACACGCACCACATCGACTCGCGACGACTTTGGTCCGATCGGCGCGTCCACCGGCACGCGGAACTGGACCGAGCGCGTCATTCCTGATCCGCCAGCACCCACGCGATTGCGTCAGCCACATAAAGCGTCCTCTGAACTGAGCACGAGCCACCACACACGCGTGCACAAGCTCACCGAACGACGAGTCGACTTCGAGCGGCGACATCCACGGGTTGCACTTCATCTCCGTGCACCCCTGGCTCACGCCGTACGCGTCCGTGCCGAACCGCGCGCCATCCCAGAAGAACTCGGCCATGAACTCGTCGACCGACACGTCGAACGTGTCCTCCAGGATCTGCGTCATCGAAATGTCCTTCGGCGCCGCCGACCCGATGTCCGAGACGACACTCGAGCGCCGGACGGGCGCGTACAGCCCCGCGTCGTCTGCGTCGTCTGCGTCGTTCGCGTCATTCTCGTGCTCCGCTGCTTGCGGCGCCACCTGCGGAGCGAGCGCTGTGGCAGCTCCCCCGTCCACGTCGGCGGTCGCATCCAACTGCGAGCGCTCGTCGTCCGAGTCCGCGTCCGCGTTGTCGGTCTCTTCGTGGTGCGTGGGCGACGCGGCAGCAGCAGCAGCGCCGGCCGTGCTGCTCGACTTGACCGAGCTCACCGAGTGCGGAGACGTGGCCGGCGGCGGCGTCCTGGCGCCGTGCTGCGCGTCGCTCGCGCTCCGGCCGCTGGTGCTGCTGCTCGCGCTGTTCGGCCGCCGGGACCCGCGCGCGACCGCCGGCTTGAGCTCGCTCACGACGCGGTCGCGCGTCCGGACGATGAGGTCGTAGCACGCGTCGCGGTTGTTTCCCCAGAAGCTCGTGAACGTGAACTCGTCCTTGCTGTCGGTTGCGATGCGGATCGCGTTCTGGAAGACCATCGTCGTCGTCTTGGCGACTTGGACAATGGACTCGTACGGGATCAGGATCTGCGACGACCAGTGCATACAGAGAGAGAGAGAAAGAGGACGTTCATGTTGTCCATCGCATGCGCCACAGTCGGATCATTAACGAGCGCCGGATGATGACTCCCAGAGCCAGAGGAGGGCGGACGATCGATCGATCGCCACAACGCGCAAGAAACGAGCCATGTGGGAAGACGAAGCGTCGTCGTCCGCTGCCGTTTGGCACCCGCGCGCGCGCGATGGCCTCCGCCGCCCTCACACCATACATACACACACGCACGTCCACACACGCACGTCCACACAGGCACACGACGCAGCCGCACCTTGCGCTCGCGGCCAAAGACGTTCGAGTAGAAGCACACATGCGCGTCTGTCGGGTACATGCGGCCGTGCATCGCGAGCGTCGCCGCCACGGCGCACGAGAAGTCTGCAAGCAGCGCCGCACGTGTCCCGTTCGCTCAGCAACCGTGCGCGAGAGAGTAGGACGGCCTCTCGACAGACGCTGTTGGGGTTAGCACTCCACGCACCTTGGTAGAAGCGCGTAGCGCGCGGCAAGTCGAAGATCATGCGGATGACGTCGTCACGCACGTCGTCGCGCGCTGCTTCCGCCTCCTTCTCCTCCGCGTCGTCGGGCTCGTGGCCGAGCGGTAGCGGCACGAACTCGCGGTCGACTGGCAAGTTCACAGTTGCGGCGTCGTCGCCTTCGCCCTCGCGCGACGACGCCGAGCGCACGCTGCCGGCGCTGCTGCTGCTGTGGGGGCGCCGCCCGGATCCCCCGCCACTCGCGTCGCCCATGGCGCTCAGCGACATCAGTTTGAAGCTGCGGAGCGCCGTGGTCTCCATGCGTGCGACCTGCGACCTGCGACCTGCAACGGTGCCGTTGAAGCACCCTTGACACCTGACACTGGATCTTGGTCGTCAGTTGCACGGGTTCCCTGGGTTTCTTCACATTTTTTTACGGTCTCCACACTGTAAATAAAAGCTCATGAGCAGCCGGAGCAGGAGCAGGAGCGGTCGGCCGACGCGGCGCTCGCGCTCGCGCTCCCGCTCCCGCTCGGCGTCGCCGGCGCAGCGCAGAGGCCGCTCGCGCACACGGCGTCATAGTCGCAGTCGGAGCCGCAGTGATTCACCGACTTCCTCCTTCTCGTCGTCGTCGTCGTCGTCTTCCGGCTCCGAGTCGTCGCGCTCGCGCTCGAGTTCGAGCTCCGCAGACGAGCGCCGGCGCCGCCACCGGCACGAGCGCAAGAAGAGCGACCGTAAGAAGCGGAGCAAGTCGGCCAGAAAGAAAGAGAGCAAAAAGGACGCCAAGAAGAGCAAGAAGAAGAAGAAGAAGCAGAAGACAGAGCGCAAGAAGAGCAAGAGCGCGGCCAGTAAGTCTGCCGTGGACCAGAACGAGTACGGCAAGTACGGCATCCTGCGCGAATCCGACTTTCACGCCAAGAACTTGTCCTTCCAGGCGTGGCTGCGTGATGTCAAGAAGGTGCGCAGATGCGGTTGCGAGGGCGTCGGCAGTGTGTGTGGTGGTGGCGGCTGAGGAGGTGGGACAACAGACCCCAAGCGACTGAGCACCAACGTATGTGCGTGTGTGTGCACCATTCACTGGGTGCGATGACCAGATGGGCGAGTTCAACGGCCCCAAGTGGGAAGCCATGGAGCTCTTCAAGGAGTACATGGAAGACTACAACACGGCGACGATGCCGCACGAGAAGTACTACGACATTGAAAAGTACGAGATGCACGCGCACCAGCAGAAGCTGCTGAAGGCGAACCGCAAGTCCGACAAGCAGCAGCAGCAGCGCGACGCCGTCGCGGACGAGGAGCGCGTGCGCCTCGAGCGCCAGCGCGCGCGCGAGAAGAAGGAGCAGGAGGACTTCCGCCTCGTGATGCAGTACATGGACAAGGACAAGATCGAGGACATGCGCCGGCAGGAGGAGCTGCGCGCGCAGATGCGCATGCACTACAAGTCCGGCAACGTCGCGGAGGCGCGCCGACTCGAGCAGATGCTCAACAAGGTCGACGAGGTCAAGCAGGTCAAGCGCTGAGAAAGGCGGCACGCGCTAATTGCCGATTGAGCATTTTCAATACTTTTGCGGTTCGCGGTACTCGAAGACGCAAAATCGAAAAAAACTGTACGCTGCCATCCGATGCAGGACTGGGAGCGCGAGCACGCGGGTCTCGACGGCAGTGAGGGCGGCAGCGGCGACGCACCACGCACTGCGCTGCAACTCGGTGTTCGCGGCTACGCATGCCAAGTGTTTGACGATGCGCACACAGCGTGGGCGTTGCATTGCGAGCGGCACCTGATCCCCTGGCGCGCCGCGAGTGACTTGCGTCTCGATCGCTTCGACGCCCGCAACCTGCTGGACGACCACGCGCTCTTTCGGCGCCTCAAGCGTCCACGCGCCGCTGCGAGCGCTAATTCCTCGGCGCGATCGGTTGACAACAAGCTCCACGCGCTGCGCTACGGCGACTACACGGTCGAGTACCCGCCGCCGCCGCCCCCCGACCCAGAGGTGGCGGCTGACAACCCGTTCGCGTACGCATACCCCGAGGACCGCGACGAGGACGAAGACGACGAAGGCGGCGGCGAGGCGTACGAGCCTCTCTGGGTCATCCCGGACGGTATCGAGCGGGTACGTGGATCGGATTATTGATGCAGCTGAGCTATGAAGAGTGCGCTTGGATGTGTGGGTGACTGACTGTGCTGCGTCGTGGCACGAGTTGTGCGCGCAGCCCCAGTCCAAGAAGCTGCACGAGGTCATCGCAGCGACGGCCAAGAAGGCGCGCGAGAACCCGCAGCTTGAAGTGATGCTCAAGGTGCGCTTCACAAACTGCGGCTGATGGGAGGGACAAGAAGGTGAACGAACACCCTGTGACTCGCGGCGCTTGCGAGCGAGCGAGCAGGTCAAGCTGAGCTCGAGCGTCAGGTTCGGGTTCTTGGACCCGACCCACGGCTTCCACGCGTACTACGCGTTCCTGCGGGACGAGAACCCACCGGCCCGTCCAGTTGGCGCGTCGCTGTCGGCTGCGAAGCGCAGGCGGGCGGTCGCGCTGCTGGGAGACGAGTATGGCGACGATGTGAGAGCCCGCTCGCCTGTTTGTCTCTGTATGGGCAGACGGACTGAATGAACCGCGCTGTTTGGCAGAGCGACGATGACGGCAACGAAGAAGGCGGCGCGGAGGTGCGCAGCGCAGCGGAGGCGAGCACCCAGCAGGCGGTGGACGAGAAGAAAGCGATGCGGCTGAAGCGGGCGAAGCTGCTGGCAGGACACTTCCAGCGCGCGGCCCTCAAGCGAGTGAGTGCGTCGCCGAACGCGAGCAGTGGGAATGGGGGAGAGGTCACGTCGGGGCGGCGATGAACATCACAGCCTCTCAATCTGTAGGAGCGGCCAAGAGACCCGAGCAGCGAACGCAGCAACAGAGCCGAGAGAGCAGAGGCGGAGGCGTGGCGAAGCAGGAAAGAACTTCCACTAGCAGCGGGTCCGCCATGACAGCGCACATGAAGAAGCAGAAGCGAAGAGCCGCGCAGCTTCACCGACAGCGCACAAGCCCGCAGTCTCGACCAGCTGTGCCGCGTGCACAGCGCCTTACGGGAACAGCCGTTTCTACACATCAACAGCAGCAGCAGCCGCAGCAAGCGCGTGAGCCCAAGAGCGTCCTGATAGAGAGAGAGACACACGCAGACACACAGAGACGCACCGGGTCGCGAGGGAACATGGAAGCCTTGCGGATGTTGCCGAGTCCGAGGTAGAGCATGACAACCCGCTCGAGGCCGATGCCGCCGCCGCCGTGGGGCAGCGCGCCGAGCTTGAACGCGTCCATGTACGCCTTGAGCGACTCCTTCTCGATGCCGAAGGCGTCCACGCGCTCCTCGAGCAGCTTGGCGTCGTGCACGCGCTGCGCGCCGGACACGATCTCCTCGCCGCGGATCATGAGGTCGTACGAGTTGCTCCAGCGCTTGTCGGCCGGGTCCGGCATCGTGTAGAACGGGCGCACAGCGAGCGGGAACTTGTCGAGGATGTAGAAGTCTGTGTCGTACTTGTCCTTGACGAGGCGGCCAAGCCACTTTTCGTTCTCCGTGCTCAGGTCCTCCTCGAGCCCCTGCGTGGCGCCCGCCGCCTGCAGCATCTTGACGCCTTCCTCGAACGAGATGATGAGCGAGGGCTTGTGGTACTTGAGCGGCTCGAACGGGAACTGCTCGTTCACGGCCGCGAGCTCCTTGGCGAAGCGCGCCGTGAGGTTGTCAAAGATGTAGATGAAGAGGTCGGAGAAGACGTCGAGCACCTCGTGGTAGTGCTCCTTGATCACCATCTCAAAGTCCAGGCCCGTGAACTCGCACATGTGGCGGTGCGTGTTCGAGTTCTCGGCGCGGAAGACCGGGCCGATCTCGTACACGCGCTCGAGCCCCGAGCACGCGCACGCCATCTGCTTGTAGAGCTGCGGGGACTGCGCGAGACACGCCTCCTGGTCAAAGTACGCGAGCTTGAAGACGCTCGAGCCGCTCTCGCTCGCGCCGCCAATCAGCTTGGGCGTGTGGATCTCGACAAAGTCGCGGCTCTGCAGGAACTCGCGGAAGAGCTGGCTCACGCCCGACTGGATGCGCATGATCGCCTGGTTCGCTGGCGTGCGCAGGTCCAGCACGCGCGTGTTGAGGCGCGTGTCGAGCAGCACGTCCACGTACGTGGAGCCCTCGGCCTTGACCAGCGCCTCCGGGCGCGCAGCGTCCTCGAACTGGAACGGCAGCTCCGGCAGCGCTTTGCTCACGATGAAGAGCTTCTGCACGCTCAGCTCGACGTTCCGCTGCGTCGTGCTCGTGACCTCCTGCGCCGGCAGCGTCACGGTCACGAACGCGTCCACGATCGACTCCTTCGGCACGCCGCTCGCGAACTTGATCATGTCGCGCGGCACCGCGTCGCTCTCGCTCATCACGCCCTGGATCGACGCCATCTGCTGCCGGAGGGTCAGGAACGCGATCTTGGCCTTCGCGCGCACGCTCTGCAGGTTGCCGCGCACCCAGAACGACTCGCCCGCGAGCTCCGGCGTAATCGACTCGACGCTAAAGGCCGTGCGCGACGCCCAGCCACGCCGCACGACGAGGGTGGGGGAGAAAGCACAGGATCAGCAGTCGGCTCGTGCACACGCAGGCAGCGCAGGGAAAGAAGAGCCAGCTAGCTACGCACTGCCGGAACACGCGGTCGGTCTTCTCCTGCGATTGGATGAGCGGAAGCTCGCCGTACGAGTCATTGAGCTTCGGCTCGGCAGCGGCCGCCTGTGTGTGTGTGTGCGTTTGTACCAGACCAGCAGCCAAATCAATCAGACGAAACAAACGATACCATGACCGCGGAGACACGAGAGGGAAGGGGAAAAGGCGCACCGCTGCGCGCTGGCGCTCGAGGATGCGCAGCTCCTTCTTCGTCAGCTTCTTCTCCTTCGGGGCGTCGTCCGCCATGGTGCTCGTCGTTTCCTGCTGCCTCGGGCGGTGGATTCGGTTGTGCCGAGCCGCCAGCCAGCCACAAAACGCCCATGTTAACCCTGGAGTAAGATTCGCTGAAAAGCAAAAGATACTGTTGGCTAAGGCAATTTCATTGGCTATAATTCAAATAACGAGTGATGGTCATTATGCCTTGCGTTGGTGCCACACGAAAACTCACGGAGCGAGAGCATGGCGCGCGCTGCCGCCGCAAGAACCGCCGTGGAGACGACGCTGAGGCGCTCGACACGACTTCACGCAGTGAATGGAGGCGCCTCCTCGGATGTTAGTGGCCAGCGTCGTGCGCTGAGCTCTGCTGCGCCGCCACCCACGCCGCCGAAACGCGCTCGTCGAGCACCGACTTTAAAAGTGAGTGCGACCGCGAATGCAGCGCTACCGAATGCGGACGCAGCAGGTGACAACACCAACGATGACGGCGTCGATGCAGCGGCAGTGCGCTTTCCACACGGTACACTATCCCGCAGTTTTGAGGCGGCCAAGATCGCGAAGGGCTTCAAGTACGTAGTGGGCGTCGACGAAGCGGGACGCGGCCCTCTCGCTGGTCCAGTGGTGGCCGCCGCGTGCCACGTGCCGCTCGACGTGCTGCTCGAGGGCGTGCACGACAGCAAGAAGCTCAACGAGGCGCAGCGCGAGGCGCTCTACGAGCAGCTCACGACGCACCCGCGCGTCCAGTGGGCGGTGCACGTAAACAGCGCGCAGCGGATCGACGAGATCAACATTTTGCAGGTGCGAAGGCGTGGGAACTGCGACGGGCGTCACCAGTGGCCCCACGTGTTGTGACTCGGTGGTGGCTCTGCCCCGTCACAGGCCTCGCTGGAGTCCATGGTGAAGGCGGCCGAGGCGCTCAACCAGATGCCGGACTTTGTGTTCGTGGACGGCAATCGGATGCCGCCGACGATCCCGTGGGACGCGGAGACCGTCGTCAAGGGCGACTCGAAGGTGTTCTCGATTGCCGCGGCGTCGATCATCGCCAAGGTCGGCGTGCTGCTCGCTGAGTGGCTCTGCACACGACGACTCGCTGTGACGCTGAAGCGCTGACTCTCGCGATGTTGTGCGAAGGTGACGAGAGACCGCCTCATGGTCGCGTACGACGCGCAGTTCCCGCAGTTCAACTTCAAGCAACACAAGGGGTACCCGACAAAGGACCACATGACGGCGATCGCCAAGCACGGGCCGTGCGAGATCCACCGCATGACCTTCGCGCCGCTGAAGCCCAAGGACGCGAAGAAGCCGACGGCGACAGCAGCGAAGAGGACGAGCAAGAAGGGGAACGCAACACCGGCAGAGTAGAGGAACGAGCCGCGGGCGGCTGCTCTGTGGACAGCTTCTTACAGTTAGTTATACGAGAACCTTCGCCGTGCGCCGCTCTCCTGACGGTTTGGGCATCGGCGCGATCGGTGCAAAGCTGCCGCTCTCGCTGCCAAAACTCACGTGGTGGCGAGGGGGAGACCGCATGAGCAGCACGCCACTCTCGTCGTTCAGCATGTGCACCTCGAAGCAGTCGTCGCACACGCGCTGGCGCTCCGTGTAGCCGAGTCCCGGCAGCAGCAGCTTGCGCGTCGAGTGCTCAAAGCAGAACGAGTGGCCGCAGCTGCGGCAGTGGTGGCGCCGCGTGAGCAGCGAGAACTTGCACTCGCACTGCCTGCACGACTCGTCCTTGCTCCAGCGCGGCAGCGCAGCGGCGCCAGGCGCGAGCGAAATCGTCGACCGCCACGTCGACGACGCGTTCGACGAGGACCGTGGTCGCCCGCCGCCGCTGAACGACAGCGACCGTGTCGGGAGCGGGAACGAGTCCGCGTCGTCGCCGTCCTCGCTGCCGTCAAAGTACGCAGAGAGGCCGCGGACGTGCATGGACGCGAGCGACTGCTTGGCGTCCCACGAGTACCGGTTCGAAGCGCCAGACACTGTCGTCGGCGCCGCGTACAACCGCCGGCCGCCTCGCGTGAACGACGCGTCTTCCACGGTGTGCGAGCGCCGCCGAACCACTCGGCCTCTGGACACAGGCTTTGCAACTTCGTCGTCGTCGTCGTCGTCGTCATCGTCGTCGTCGTCATCGTCGTCGTCGTCATCATCACCCTCGTCAAAAGCGTCGTTGTTCTCGTTCCACGGACCCTCGCCTTCCTCGTCCCCGTCGTGGTTGTTGCTGTCTTCCTCCGGGATGACCGCCTCGAGCGGCCGCGATCCCGTCGGACTCAGCTGCAGCCGCATCGTTTTCGCCCTGATCTGCGAGGCCACGATCCGGCGCATCACGCGCTCTTGCTCCTCGTCGTCCGGAGCCTGCGCAGACGACATCGTCGCCGCCTTGAGCTCGTCGCGCAGCTGTCGCGCCTCCTTCTCTGCTTGCGCCTGCTGCGCGCGCCACAAGTCGAGGCTGTGGCGCCGTCCGAGCGCTTGGGGCGACAGTGCGCCAGGCTTGGACATGCTGTGCGGCAGGTCCGGGAGACTCGTCCTGCGGCTGCGAGTGAATCCTCCTCGCCTGTCGCCGCTCTGCGAGTTCGGCGACGCCAGCGTCGGCCTCTGCGGACTCGTGACCAGGTCGACGCAGATCGGGACGCTCACGCGGCGCGGACGCACCCCCGGGAAATCGTCGGCAGCGTTCGGGTTGCCGTTGTCGTGCCCCGTCGTCGTCATCAACAGCGCGTCGTCGTCGAGTACTTTCGTTGTCGTCGCCGATACGATGTCGTCATTGTTGTCGAGCGTTGTCGTTGCTGTCGCCGATACGATGTCGTCGTCGTTGTTGGACACTATTGTTGTCATCGCCGATACGATGTCATCGTTGTTGCACACTGTCGTTGTCGTCGCCGATACGATGTCGTCGTCGTTGAGCGTTGTCGTTGCTGTCGCCGATACGATGTCGTCGTCGTTGTTGCACACTATCGTTGTCATCGCCGATACGATGTCATCGTTGTTGCACACTGTCGTTGTCGTCGCCGATACGATGTCGTCGTCGTTGTCGTGCAGTGTCGTTGC
>SMMQ01002779.1:1242-12903 GCA_008271595.1 [Pythium] brassicae (nom. inval.) | reverse complement strand
CCCCCCCCCCCCCCCCCCCCCCCTGTGCGTTCGTTGCTAGCAGCTGGAAGCGCGCTCCGACGCCGTCCAAGGCGACAGAACCGAGTCGCGCAGGGCCACCTGGGAAGCCTCCACGCGTGCCGACAGCAGCGCAGACGCCGGTCGCGAAGGCGAAGCAGGCGCCGACGGGCATGCGAAGCGAGAAGAAACAGCGACAACCGCGACAACCGCGACAGTCGTCGTCGGAGGCGGACGAGTGGAGCGACGAGCAGCTGCAGGCGCTCGCGGCCGCCAAGATGCAGATCCCAACGACCGCGACGAACTTCTGGGCCGAGGTGGCGGCATTCGTGGCCGGCAAGTCGGCGGACGAGTGCCGCAGCAAGTCGTTCGAGGCGTTCGCGTCACCGACGGGCCGGGCGGCGAAGAAGAGAGCGGCGCCCGCCACACCGGCGTCGGTCACGAAGATCCCGACGAAGCTCCACCGCGCGGGCTCGAACCTGTTCAAGAAGCAGGTGCGGACGTTCGTGCACGAGTACGAGAAGAAGCACGTGGACGACGTGTTCGCCGACACGACACCGACAAAGGCGGAGCTCCGCGGCGCGCTCGGCCTCGACGACCTCGAGTCCCCGTCCGCGCCGCTCGACACAAGCGCGGCGCGGGGCGACGACGACGACGACGACGACGACTTTGTCGGCGCCCGCGACGTGCTGCACGAGATCACGGCGAGGGAGCGCGACGAGGTGGACTCGTACGTGCTCGGCATCAAGCGCCGCCGGCTGCTCGGCGAGCCAGCGGGCGGCGCAAAGGCGACGGCATCGCGCGCGCGATCGTCGTTCTCGACGCCGTCGTCGCTCAAGAAGAAGCCACTGGTGCGTGCGCGCAGGGGCCCTGTGTATTAGTAGTGGTGTATGTGTGTGTATGGGTGGGTCGAGTGGTGCGTCGGCTGACGAGTTCTCGCCAACTGCTTGCCAGAAACGAAGTGTCCACATGTACGAGGCGATCGGGTCGCACCGCGTGGAGGGCGTCGTGAGCCCCGGCGGCACGACCCGCGTGCGCGTGAACAAGGACAGCGACGCCACGTCCGACGACGACGACGACGACGAACGCGACAGCGACGAGGAGAACGAGTCGGACGACGCGTTCTAGGCGCTGCGAGTCTGTCGGATATAAGATTGCAAGGCAGGACAAGTGCGCTGTCGTGACGGCGACACGCACACACACACACGCGCGCGCGTTCACGCACACACACACACAGCACTCGTGTACCGACGACATACAATGCAGCATGTCGATGGCCGGCAGCTCACTCCTTGAAGCCGTTGTCCACGAACATCGCAGACGTGAGCAGACTCTCGTACGACGAGCTCAGGGTAAAGTCGTGCTGCGCCAGCGCGCGCGACTCGGCCGTCGCGAACGCGCGCCACGCGGCGCGCCGCGGCTGCGCGGCCTGGCGCGCGTGTGCGCGGCACAGGCAGCGCTTGCGCGCGGCGCGGCCCGCGCCTCCTACCGACTTGCCGCCGCCCCCGAAGCTGCCCCGCGTCGACAGGCTCATGCCGATGACGATGACCGAGTGCTCGTCGTCGTCCGAGAGCGTCGAGTCCACCGTGCGCCGCGAGGACGGCGAGAAGTAGTAGCGCGTGCTCGCCCGGTTCCGGAACGGCAGCGCGTGGCGCTCCTCGTGCAGCATGCCCGCCTCCATCCACGCGTTGCCGAGCCGCACGGCCTCCCACGAGTGCTGCACCTGGTTCGACGACACGAGGCTGCGCACCGCGCCGGCGCCGTCCACGAGCGACCGCGCGCTCGACGACGGGTCGCCGTCGAGCCCGAGGTGCGACGGGTCCACCGCCGCCGCCGCGCACTCGAGGCCGTCGGCGAGCGCCGCCTGCTGGATCGCCTCGAGCGTGCGCACGAGCTGCGCCGCTGTCGGCCGGGCCCTCGTGTCGCGGCGCCACGTGCTCTTGAGGAGCTCGCGGAGCTCGGCCGGGACGTCGTCCGCGAACTGCGGCCGCCACTCGGCGTCGCTGTCGCCGTCGCCGCAACTCTTCGCGCCGGGCCGGGGCAGCGCCGCCGCGCGCGGGTGCAGCAGCTCCCAGAACGCCACCCCAAGCGCGTACACGTCGATGCGCTCGCTGTACGGCGCGTGGAACGGGACCTTACGCGCCACGTCGTTGGCCGCATACGCGAAGGCCGCGTACGGACTCGCGGCGGCGCGCTCCTCCCAGGGCGCCGACGCCTCCGAGAGCGACTGCGGGCGCGGCCAGCGCTGCTGCTGCTGATACGGGGACGGCGGCGACGGCGAGGCGAACTGGTTGAGCACGCGCGAGTCGCCAAAGCCTGAGAGCTTGACGACGCCGTAGACGTCGACGAGGAAGCTCGCGAGGCTGAGCTCGCGGTGGATGAACGGCGGCGAGAAGCTGTGCAGGTACGCGACCGCGCGCGCCGCGTCGAGCATCTGCGTGGTCTTGAGCAGCAGCCGGCAGCCGTAGTCGTCGCGCCCGAGCGCCGAGAGCTCCCGGAGGCTGCCGCGGCAGAGCTCGAACACGAGCGAGATCGTGGGCGGGCACACGCTGAGGCCGAAGAAGCGCACGACGTTCGGGTGCGCGAGGTGCCCGCAGAGCGCGGCCTCCTGCGAGTACTCGGCGATGACCTCGTCCGAGAGCGCCGCCGGCGTGTACACCTTGATCGACACGGGCACGCGGCCGCGCAGCAGCCCGTTGCAGACCGCCGAGTTGCCGCCGTCGCCGATCTGGCGCCGCACGTCGAGCGACGCAAAGTCGATCACGTGCTTGCGGTGCATCTCGATGAGCACGTGGAGGCCCTCGGCCGAGACGCGCTCCGCCACCTTGGTGCGCGCCGCGAAGCGCTGCTGCAGCTGCAGGCTGCGCGCGCCCTTGCCGCGCCAGTATTCAGTGTCGGACTTGAGCAGCTGCCAGACAAAGAGCGGCGTCGCCGACGTCCAGACGCTCGACACGGACGAGAACGGCGCGCCGGCATCGAGCTCGTCGCGGTCGACGCACACGACGTGGGCGAGCGCGAGCGCGAGGTGCGCGAGTGCGAACGCCGCGTAGCGCCGCGCGACAGCGGGCGACGCGCGCAGCGCGGGCCGCCACAGTAGCCACCCGAAGAACGCGGCGAGCAGCGCGAAGCTCGCGTACAGCTCGGCAGACTGCGGCAGCGCCGGCACCGCGAAGAGCACGGCCGCGCTGAGCGTCAGCGCGAGCGTCGCGAGCACCGCGCGCAGCAGCGCCGCGGCCGACAGGCTCGTCTGGAGCATGAACGCCGGCGCGAGCGCGAGCAGGAAGTGGCGCCCGGCGTAGAGCCCCGCGAGGTACACTTCGACGCTCAGGCTGTCGGCCGAGAAGGCCACGACGAGCCCGACGTTGACGCCGATGAGCGCGAGCGCGGCCGCCGCGAGCGTGGCCAGCAGCGCGCGGAACGTCGGCAGGATCGCGCGGGGCTTGAAGGACGCGTCGCCGGCGGCGAGCTGGTGCGCGACGAACGCCGTGTATCGGAGCAGCAAGGCCGAGAAGAGGAACATGACGAGGTAGCTGACGCAGACTTCCATGGCGTGGAAGCACAGGCGCCGGTGCACGCTCTCTGGGCGCGGCTCACTGTCGCCGGCGGTGCTGCTGCTACTGCTGCTGCTGCTGCTGTTGTTGTTGTATCGCAGTTCGTCGTCGGCCATGATGAAGCGCCACTGTCGCGGCGTCGGTGGTCGCACTCGTGGTTTCAGGCGCGACGGGACTGGGAACTTGTGAAGCAGCGTCGACAGAGTTGCGTGTCGCCGACGTCAGAGTGTCGATTTCGAGAACAGTGGCTTCGGTTGCGCGCGGCTGGTTGGTTGGTTTGCTGCCGGGACGCACGTTGGTCGTCGCCGTGCAAAACTGAAAGTGTCGGCGTCCGCGCGTCATGCGCAGCAGCAGCAAGCCCGCCGTCCAGCAGCAGCAGCACGCCATCTCGCACAACGAGTCCTTCGATGCCGTCGTGCGGATTCTTCGATTATCGGCCGATTTCTCCCGCCCGACTCTTTTGATGCATACAAATACGCATACTCACCCATCCCTGAAGACCATCTACAGACAGGTAGGTACATTACATGTATGTAGCTGCAACCCGCACGTCCGTTCTACGAGTCGTGGAATGGCCAGCGTTCTTTCTCACTCGAGAGCAGCCCGTCAGGCTGTCGAGTCCGTACGCACGCGCGATTGCCACTGGTGGCCATTAGTCGTTCCGATGGACGCACTTGCCGTCCGTCAACTTGGTCGGCTCGGAAGGAGAGACGGCGCGTGCTTGGGGCGAGCGTGACAGCGCGTGTACTTGCTGTCAGCTCTGTCGGTCACATGAAACACACGTTGGAATATGGGGTTTCGTCACCATCCACCACTTGCTTGCCCACGCACCACTCGCTCCAGGTCCGAGTGAAAGAACACTACTGGGTGGCACTCACTTCGCCACGACTCCACTCGAGAAGACTACAGTACATATAGCAGGCTTGAGTGTGTCAGCTGATGTAGGCGGCTGGCTGGAGCTTTGCCGTCACGACACGTCTGACACGTTAAATTGCAGCACAACGAGCGTCTGTGCCAGACAGACGCTCCTGCTCTGCTGCCACTTGCGCTGCTTTTGGGCGGGTTCTCTCTCACCCACTCGCCCTCTCGCTCAATCGCTCAGCTTACGCGTCGCCGTCGTCGATTCCGCTTCCTTGCCTGAGCAGAAACAACGCGCGCTCGAGGTTCGCTGCAGTCTCGCTCGGTCCGGGCTCACTCTCGGCGGTTGTGAGTCCGACAATCGCTGCATCCTCTGGTACCACATCGATCCACGCCGATGAGCCACACACACACACAACGAGTCGCACGAGCAAATAAGCGCGGTGAGCCGATGCGAAACGCGTGCAGCAAGTGCACAGGACAACGCACGACACACCACACGACACACACGGCACAGTACGACATCACACGACCTCGTACCTGATCCGGACACCACTGGAGTCGGCGCTGCAGCGAGCTGCAACACCCCGAGAGCCTGCTCCAGCTGCCGAACCACCGACGGCCGCGACAGCAGCAGCGTCCGCGCCTTCTGGTGCTCGAACACGATCGACCAGAGCGCACAGGAGAGAAAGCGCGCGACTGCGGCCGACGCGGCGTCCGAGTCCGGGCGCGAAGTCGCGACTGCGCTCGGGGTCGAGCCCAAGTCACCTGCACGGCGGCGCAGCACTCGTCCACTTCCGTTCTCGTTCGTGCTCAAGCGCACGCTGTTGGTCGCCCCCTCGCGCTCGTCGCGAGGCAGCACGAGTGCTCCCAGCAAGCGCTGGAGCACGAGGTCGAGCGACGAGTCCCACACCGCCGAGTAGCTCTTCGAGAGCCTCGAGAGCGACAGGTTGCGCACGAACAGGCTCCCGTGCCGGAGCACCTCGGCGTTCGCCTCGGACGACTGGAGAATGTCTTCGAGTATGTACACGAGCGAGGTCTCCGCGCTCGCGTACACTGCCTGTCGCCCTTCGTCCAACGACGCGACGCCCGCGAGCACGCCGAGCAAGTCGCAGAGACTCGCCAGCTCGACCGGGTCGCTCCTGCTCGTCTGGGACGCGCGCCGCAGTCGACGCTGCACGTCGCTCAGCAGCCTCGTCACGAATCCGGACTTGATCGCGTACAGCAAGCACTCCGCGTTGACGACGAGCGCCTTGAGAACAGCGCTCGCACTCGCGGTCAGCGCTGCGTGCGTCCTGGCTGCTCGACCGGTCTTCGTCGCGGCGGCCGTCGTCTCGCGTGGGATCACGAGGCGGTCCAGGAGCGCAAAGAGCACGCTCGGTCGGTCCAGCACATCGTCGACTGTCGCGCTGGTGGCGCCAAGCGCGAGGGACGCGCCTGTTGTAACGCACGCAGCCTTCACTGCGTCGTTCCGGAACGCAACGTTGTTGAGGAACCGCAGCACGCTCAGCAGCACCGCCGAGCCGCGGCGCGACGCCATCCGCATCGTTGTCCAGTTTCCCGACACGACTTCGTGCACTCGCTCTCGCTGTAAGTGACATTGTCGTACGAAGCGCGGAACTCGTAAGCGCGTTGCAAGTGTCACGGCAGCAACGAAACCCTTCTCTCTCACGCTCGACACATGGACGCACCATCGCGATCGCCTGCGCCTCCGAGTCTCCTCCGACAAGGGCCGCCAGCACATTAAAGTGGGTCGCGATCCGCTCGCACAGCGCCAGCAACACGTCCTCGCGCGGGTGTCGCGCGTTGCCACTGAAGCCGCCTTCCATCCGAACTGCGCGGAACGCTTCCTTGACGGCGCCGACGCAGAAGTGCACGCCTCGCTTCACGACCACCAGCTGCCGCAACGCCGCGCTCGCCTCCAGAAGCCCCGTCAACGCTGTCGCGACGCGCTGCATGGCGACAACGCCGACGACAATCTCTGGCGACGACGACGACGACGACGACGACGACCCGACACGACGGAGCTCGCAGCACTCTCGGTAGAGATCGTACACGCTCGAGCACAACGCTCTCGTGGCCGCGGCGGCGGCAGATGTCGAGGGCTTTGGGGACGCTTGCTGCGGTGCGTCTTTCAGCTTGAGGATCTGGAGGAGAACGACAGCAGACAACAACAACAACACGTCTCAACCCAGTGAACGTCTCACGACAACGCCGACAGGTCCGACAAGCTACACGCACCACGACCACGACACGCGAGAACGAGACCCGGAACCCCATCGGATGGCACGGGTCCGCCAAGAACGCCAGCGTCTCGAGCTGCTCCGCCCGCGACCACGCCGAGTCCATCGCAGCGGATGCTGCCAGCGCCGCGCCATGCGAGTGCGCAGCGTGCGCGGCCGCAGCGCATAGACACGTCGCGCACCTCTCGAGCGTGTCGTAGTGGAGCCGCGTGGTGGCAGAGTGCTGAGCTCCTTTCCTGCTCTTCGACAGAGACCGCGACAGCGACGCCGCCACGTCGCCGATCAGTTCGAGGATCTGGTACTGAAGCGCCGTGTGCTGTGTGTTCGACACCAGTACACACATACGACGTCGTCATCATCACGCGAGCGTGTGTCATGGATGGACCAGTTCGCCCACAGCGCGAGGCACACGGAGAAGGCAGCGACAGTACCGTGATCACGAGGTCCGCGACGCCGCTCCCACACTGCTGGAGGATCGTGGTGAAGACCAGCAGCAACTCGCCCATCATCTGCAACAGCACCGGCAGCACAGAGTCGGTCCAGACGCTCGCGTCTGGCGGGCTCAGGAGCAGATACCGGTGACAGGACCTCTCGAACGCATCCCTCCACGCTCGGAGCGACAACATCTGCCCACGACATGCACACAGTCAGTCGGTCACTCAGTCTCAACCGACAGCCACGCAGAGCCAGCGCACCTGCACCAACACCGGGTACACGTCGAACACGTGGTCGGCAGCTGCGAGCGCCTTCACAGGGTCGCCAAAGTGCGCGGCGAAGACGCTCTTCTTGGCGAGCAGGAGGCGGAAGAGGCGGCAGAGGCTCACGCCGCAGTTCACCAGCAGCTTGTCGTCCTCGCGTGCCCTGCAGAGCGCGCGCAAGAGGCTCGGCGCGAACGCCTCGCCCCCGAGCATGTCCTTCAGCTGGGCTCGCCGGCTGTCGCCGACGGCTTCGAAGCGCAGCAGCGCCTCGAGCACGACGCCGCACGCTGCGCCGCGCACGGCGTCGCACTCGGCCCCGTCCATCGACGTGTCGACAGCGAGCTGTAGCAGCCGCGACTCGACGTCTGCTGGCGTGCGCGCGACAGTCGCGGCCAGAACGCCGAACCCGAGCGCGCGCAGTGACGACGTGTGGTCGAACAGCAGCCGGGACGCCCACGCGTTGTCCACCAGGAGGTCGTGGTCGCCCATCGCGACGCTCGCGCTGTCGCCGAGCAGCTGCGCGCGCGGCGTGGCCGACACGATCCTCAGCAGCGTCTGCGACGCGAGCGCGAAGACGTCGCGCTCGAGGAACGAGCCTGGCACGCGGTGGCGACAGACGATCGCGAGCAGCGGCGACACGAGCGACAGGAGCCGCCGGTGGATCGTGTCGTTGTACACGCGCGCCACGGCGCCAGTGCCCAATCCCGTATCGTCGTTATCGTCGTCGTCGTTGTCGTCGTGCTGGCGCTTGGAGCAGGTCGCGAAGCGCAGTACCACGTCGAGCGTGAGTGCGTGCAGCATCGGCTGCACCGAGTAGAGCGACGCGTACTTGCTGCAGAGCACGTCGAGCAGGTTCGTGTCAAACGCGAGCGTCGGGAAGAGGTCCGCGACCTTCGACACGCTCAGGTGCGCGAGCAAGCGCATGACTTGCATCGAGAAGCCTGCGGACGCGGTGCCTTTCAGCAGCGGGATGAACGACCGCTTCACCACGAGCAGCAACCGCAGCTGGCTCTCGCGCTCCATGCCGCCGACGAGCGCGTTGAGGCAGCTGAGCACCGCCCCGACGACGACCTCGTCGCGCGCGCCTTGCGGCGCCACGCTGATGAAGCGCGCGAAGAGCGGCTCCCAGTGCACCGCGACGCGCGCGCGCGCGTCGTCGCTGGCTTCTGCGAGCTGCACCAGGTGATAGAGCGCGTTCAGGAACCGGGCGTGGGACTTGGCGGCGCGGACGCGCTGCAGCACAAAGTCCACGTCCGCAGCCGACGCCGCGAACGACAGCATCGCTGCCCGCGTGTCGTCGCTGGCGTCGTCCGATTGGCTAGAGTGCGCTACCGGCTGTCGATCCGCGGCGGCGTCCTCCAACAGCGCCGCCAGCGAGCAGGTGCTGACACCGCACCGGCCCCAGCTCTGCGAGTGGAGCCCGAAGGTCGGGAGCACGAGGTCCGGAACTGCGTCGACGCGCATAGCGCAGCTATCTTGTGATTGCGGCGACTGGTTGTCCACCACAAGCGACGCGGCGACGCTGTCGTGCGTGAGCGTTAGCAGCACGACGATGAAGTAGAGCTGCGCTCGCACGGCCACGCGCGCGTCGAAGACGAGCGGCGCCAGCACCGCCAGCGTGTCCGCGTCGCCCCGCACCGCGCGCCGAAGCTCCGGACTCCGTTGCAACAGGTTCCGCAGGAGCATGAGCAGCACTTCGGCGAATGCCTCGCTGCTCGCACTCAGCGGACTCTCGCTGACGATGCGCCGCAGGTCCGTGAGCAGCAGCTTCTGGAGCTCCGCGACTTCGTCGAGCTCCTCCAAGAGACGGAAGTGCGTCGGCGACAGGTCCTCGACGAGCAGCAGCAGCTCGCGGACCGCCGACTCCTTCACGCTCGGCATCGTCGCGGAGGCTGTCGACAGCACCTTCCGCAGCGCCGACAACTTCGCGAGACTCGGCGAGACGGTCGCGGCCCGCGTGAGCGCGAATGCCGCCGATTCGGTCGGGATCGACGGCAGCGGCGCCTCTCGCAGCCGCCTCTCGAGCGGGTGCAGGTGGTCGGGGTCGTGAGCAGCTGCCGGCGCACCGAACGGGTCTTCCAGGAGCGCATCCGCGCCGCCCCCCATGCTCTCCGCGACGCGACGGAACGCTGTCGGGTTCGTCTCCGACAGCGCATTCAGGACGCCCGACGCCGCGGCTTTCCGGATGTACGGCGACGCGTGCAGCAAACAACGGGTGATTAGCAGCAGCCGCTCGGCGGCCGACAGGCTTTGCTCGACGCGGTTCACGAGCTCGACGATCCGGGGCTGTGTGGCGCGCAGCGCTGCCGCCACGCGCTCGGACGGCTCCATGAACGCAAAGTGCTGCAGGAGCGGAACCGCTGGCGCGACGCAACGAAGTTCGCGCTCGGGCGCTTGGCAGAGCGCTGCGACGACCGCCGACAGGACTGTCCACAGCGCCTCTGCGTCCAGCGTATGCTCATCGGTGCGGTGGTCCCCGCTCTCGCAGAGCGCCGCAGCGCGCAGCAGCAGGAGCCCGAGCAGCCTCACGTCGCACACGACGCTGACAAGAAACGAGCGGCGAGGCGCATTCGACAGCCCCCGCGACAGCTCACGGAGGAATCGCGACAACGCGAGCACACTCGCTTCGCTGACCTCGCGGACCCCACTGCTGACGATCGCTACGACGCTCTCGCGCAGCAGCCTGGTGTCGTCTCCGGTCGCCTGCTGACCGGAGGCGCTTGGTGCAAGCGCAGCCCACGCTGCGAGGAGGATGCCGTCGACTGCGACCGGAACGTCGCGCACGCTCAGCGCAGGGAGGGCGAGTGCGACGTTGCGCGCCGCGCGCAGACGCAGGCAGCTCTCGTCGTCTGCGTCGGCACTCTGTCGTGCGACAGCGAGGAAGTCGGCGACCTCGTCGCGACGGGCTTGCATCGCGCGCCGCGTGTCCAGGAACGACGCCACCGAGCTGTCGATCGCCGATAGGAAGCCGACGGCGTCGTCGATCTTCCACTCGCGCTTCGCGACGTCTTCGAACTCGGCGCTCGACGCACACGCCATCACGAAACACCACACTCGGTCGGGCACTCGGATTCGCACGTCGCCCGTGTCCCCGTCACCCGCCGAGGTGCGGACACCAGTGACACCAGCGACACCAGCGACATCAGCAGCCGGCGACACTTGGTACAGCGACGGCGGGTGCAGCTGGAGCAGCCGGAGAACCAGCTCGAGGATCCGGCGCGTCACGGTACTCGAGAACTCGCGCACGACGGCCGCGAGCTCTCGCGTCGTGTCGGGGAAGCAGAAGTCACCGAGCAGTGCGAGCAGCTGCTCGACCCGCGCGGCGTCGAGCGCTCGCGCCGCGTCGGTCGCGTCCGGAGCGCTCCGCTCGCGCAGCAGCGGCAGCGCCAGGTGCAGCACGTTCAGCAAGTGCAGGCGCGGGTGGGTCGGCGACGCCAGGAGCGGCAGCAGGCTCGCGAAGAGCCCGAGGACAGCGCCGCCGAGCGAGAACTGGCTGCCGGATGCGGCGCGGTCGCTTCGTGCGCTGTCGTCCGGGTGCATCGCGCGCGGGTACAGCACGCTGCGCGTGTCGTAGGCGCTTGGAAGCCCGATCGTGTCACCCAGTGACGACGACGACGACGACGACGACGATGCATACACGAGCAGCGCCGGGCTGAGGCTCACGGCCGCGGCGCGCTGCAGCGCGTACACGAACGCCTCGAGCGCGCGCACAGCGGCCACGAAGACCGCGGTCGCGAGGCTGCTCGGCTTGGGCGAGAACGACGGCGCGTCCATGTCGTCAAAGTAGTTGACGCCGAGCGAGAACTGCAGCGCGCGCGCGACCGCGACAGTGTCTGTCCTGTCGGTGTCGTCTGTCCTGTCGGTGTCGTCTGCCCTGTCGGCGACAGCAGTGCCGGGACTGGGACTCCCAGAGCCGTCGCCCACGAGCAGCGGCTGCTGCACCAGGTAGAGCAGGTACTGGAGCACAGCGGGGCGCTGGAGAAAGACCTCGGCCGGGAAGTTGCGCAGCAGGTCGGTGCGGAAGCGCTGGCAACAGCCCACAATGTCCGGCGCGCTCGTGCGGAGCCGGAGCGTGACCTCAAACTCAAACAGGAACTGCTCGTCGACGCGCGAGAGTGCGACCGACGGGAAGCACCACCCGCGCGACGCGAGCGCCGAGAGTGTCACGGGCTCGTGCACGCGGCGCGAGGCGGCGGCGGCAGCGACCATCACAAGTGCCCGCGAGTCGCCGTGGCGGCGGTGCTGCGGCTGCTCAAGCGCGGTGCTCTGCTCTATCGACAGCTGCTGCTGTGTGCTGGTTGAGACCGCGAGAGG
>SMMQ01002777.1:2473-13727 GCA_008271595.1 [Pythium] brassicae (nom. inval.) | reverse complement strand
CTAATTGGTTAAATATCGCTTGCTTCGCCGTGATTGACAGACGGTATGCATACAAACTTCCAGTCATGTCGGAATAATGATGATATTCATCCATATCCTGACTTACCATCTTCCTCATGGCCATGGGCAGGACCTCGCCGCTGGTGCTGACGCCCACTCAGAATCTTCACAAGGCTCGCGATCGACTTCATAGCTGTTTTGCCAAATAAAGAGCAGGCGATGGATTTTGTCACGAGCGCAAAACTCGTACTGTGGGCAGGGAGCTCGGCGTGGCCGCTGTCGTGGCTGCTGCAGTGCTTGCACAGGCAGGCGGGCGGCTGCCGCCAGGCGTTGAATGGCACACACGAGCCCGCTGAGATTGCAGCAGCGGCAGTGCGACTGGAAGATCTTTGTGCGATCCGTACACGAGCCTTTTTGCAGCAGATCTGATGGTCGAAGTCTGGTGAGCGATGTGCAAAGTATGAACTGCTCGCATCACCGCACACGGCGGCACGCACGGCGGCGCACGCGGTGGCACGGTGTCTCGGCGGCATCTGAGAATTCTGTGCCGGCGTCGCATCGAGTTCGACGACCAGTCGCGCCAGCGGCACTATCACAAGACCGGCTGCACCACCGTCCAGCCGCTTCGGTGTCGACCGTGCCGGCGACACCCCACCGCACTACGTCGGCATCGAAATCGCTAACGCGTGCTACAGCGGACTCGTTGTCTCGCCGCACGACCTCGTCACGACCGTGATGACAGCCACCAAGATCTCTGAAAGCCGGCGCTCTCGATCTGTGTCGATCTCCTGCGCTCGTTCAAGTGCCAATGCTGCTGATTGTTCGGCGATCGCATCGCCCATACCATCGACTGCGACCAGACGATCTGCCAAGCGACAATCGTGATCGACATCGAGGTCGCGAACGCGCGCGACAGCGGTCTCGGTGGCTCGCCACACGATATCGAGGCTCGAGGAGGAGCTGCGGCACTGGCGTAGTGTGTGCGCCGACGGCGACGTGAGGCTGAAACTCGCGGACGTCATGCAGAGCTCGCGGAAGACGAGGCTGCGCGCGACTGACTGCACATCGTCAGCCTGCTGACCGTCCGTTGGCGAAGGAGCGCGTGTAGTCGCGTGGAGCGAGCGGCTTGCGACGCAGCAAGAGGAGGCGCTGCTGTGCAAGGGCCCTGGAGCGCTGCAGCACGAGTGCGGAGTGAGCGCGCTTGCAGCGCGGTTCCAGTCGGTTGACGCGCAGCTGGTAGGCGCAAACGCGCGGGCGAGAGTGTTCAAGGCCCGGGGCGATCCGGGCGAGCAGGACGTGGCACTCCGGACGCGGCAGCTCAGCGCGAGCGAGCAGTGCATGGCGGACACAGCAAGCAGCGAGGCCGAGCACCGCGACGAGCAGACGCGCGTGTTGCACAGCTTGCGTCCGGGAAGCGCGAGTTCCGGGTGGAGCTGCACGAGGAGCACGAGCACGCGCTCGCCCTGGCGCAGACAGCTGGCGGCTACGGCGCGTGAATTGCGCGTCGTCGATGAGTGGGACGTGGCGAGCGGTCCGACGAGTGATCCGAGCGAGGGTCTCGTGCCGCAGCTCCAGGAAGCGATCGAGTGCGTTGAGACGTGCGGGTGTGTATGTGTGTGTGTGTGTGTGGTGGTGGTGGGGGGGGAGGCTGCCTATGGTGATCCTGACTGAGCACGTCTGAGAGGCAGCTCACTGACGTCTCTATGGCAGGTGCAGCGCTGCGTGTCGATAGGCGACGTGAAGCAGACGCCGCTCGAGCAGCTCGAGCACACGCAGTACATGGTCAACGAGGCACAGAAGCGCCGTCGAGCGAGCTCAGCGACTGTGGGAGTGGCGGCGGCGACCGTGCAGGAGGGGCAGGAGCGCTGCTGTCTGGTGCGAGCGACCTGTAGGACGCGCAGTTGTCGGCTATCTGGACGAGTGCACTGGATGGATGGCGATCTCGCCCCGGAGAGCTATGTCTCCGCGGTCCGACGGCGTTGAACGACACGCCGCGAAAGGCAGCGCTCGACTCATTCTAGAGAATTTGGTTTTTGGTCTTGAATCTGGTTGCTCGTTCTAATCTCGTTCTGAGCCTCGTACGAGATTTAATAAATTTTCAATGGAAATTGCAGTTGTTTCGAGCCAATAAATTGGGCTCCATTTATTGCGAAGTATCTTATCGGAGCTCATTTTTGTGAAAGAAATGTCTAGAAAAGTTTTTTTTGGGATCCAAAAATCATGGGCTCGTTTCATCCTTGATCAGGACCATTCAAACACATTTTCTGTCTGATGCGTATAGGCAAAGCTATACCGATTTCAAAAACTTAGACCTTTAGTGGCACCGAGATTTTTGTAACTTTGGCTCAAAACTTGACGGCAATGCTCTTTATATGGTCGAAATGTTACAAAAAGTGCATATCTTCAGCTTATATCTCACCATCCTGCAAAATATAGCTCCAGGACGAACAAGCCACTTTCCACGCT
Organism: [Pythium] brassicae (nom. inval.); assembly: GCA_008271595.1. Lineage (NCBI taxonomy): Eukaryota > Oomycota > Peronosporomycetes > Pythiales > Pythiaceae > Globisporangium > [Pythium] brassicae (nom. inval.). Next base: position 11,261 of record SMMQ01002777.1, on the reverse strand, counting down.
AATTCGTAGCTTTAGTTTCAGATATCAAAACTCGCGCGTTGTCTACCATGCACATTCACCGGCAGCCAATAAGACGAACATCTTTACAAATCTTGATTATGTGTATTTTTGTACGTACAGATGTCTAAGAACGGTAATTTTCAAGATTCGCAGAAACTGGTATATTCAAATGCTGCCTCTCTGGATGCTTCGCTGAGATTGCTACCAAGTGCGTCCATGCTTCGTTCATAAGGGGCACAATCACACACATTTTCATTATGATTTTTTTAACAGTTGATTATGTTTTTTTACTTTCGTCGGAAAGTTTTTGTGTCAGAGATAGGATGTTAATCATTAATCTCTGTAAGAAGAGACCCATTTTTGGCCATTTTTATGCTATCTTCTAAAACGTCACCAGTCTTTGCTTTCATCAAAGCAAGCAGTATTTAATCGAAAGAACGTGTCATATTAAGACTTCATTTAGTCTGAAAACGATCTAAATGGTTTGCTCAATTTGTGATTATACCCAAGCTACAAATATTGTCTTGAATAAAGTATCGAAAATATTATCTTGCCTGAAATCGTTTATCTGAACAGCGGCTATTGCACGTATATAGAAGAAAATGCGAGCACGGGGGTGTCGATGGAGTGGGATATCTTCAAAACCACGCCGATCTAGCAACGAAACCTTAGTGAGGTCCATCAAATACACTAATGAACATGTCCTGCAAGTTTGAGCTCATTCAGCAAAGGACCGGCGAAATTGGCATTTTCGACCGCATACTGGAGGGTTCACATCTTACAGGCATTGGTGATTAAATTTGTTTGTTTAACAAATACAAAAATAGGGAAACATGGTAGTGCTGGTTATCTGTGCAAAAGGTTACATCGAGTTACGTCAACTCCTAATCAACAAAAAAACATTTCATGTGAAAAGTCGCCTTCTCGTATCCAGTAATTCCTCCTACGAGAAGCCTAAGTCACGCGCTGCTCAGTTTGTAGCCCGCATCTTCCAGCACCCGATCTTCAAGAGCTCACACTCGACTCGACCTTGAGATGAAATGAACCTCCCCACACTCCACGAATCGGACTTTAGTTCAGCATCTGTGTGTCAATGCGCAACGAAGCATCATGCAAAAAGCAAAGCGCAAGTGGGGTACATTTAAAGAGACCACGTACTGGGACCCGTCACCCCTACCTCCTTCGAACCACACCTACGAATGTTCATGAGCGTCAAAGCAGCGAACGATGCGTGTACACAAAAAGCGTAGGCGAGTAGCGCGGGTTCGAGCTCTTCGGCACAGCAGTTCGGCGGCGAAGTAGTTTCTCTGAACGGCGTGCACCTCCAAATACCACTCCACTCTGTCGCAGTTCATCGACCTCGTTCAGCACTGCGTTGAGCGGCGCTCAGCGCTAACGTGCGAGGCGCCTCCGCCCGCGACTTACCATACTACGCACCTACCGGATGACGAAAGCGCAGCAGCACGACCTTAGGAAAATCGACTCACATTTTACTATCGTTGCCTCTTTTGTTGTTTGTGGCGGCGAACGGATGGCGACATCTTCCCCACGACGCAGACGAAGCGATTTTTCTCGCGTTTTTTGTGGAGGAGACCGAAGGAATATAAGCAGGCGTCCACGTGCTGACCATGCATGACACCTCTATTCGCTGCCATCGCCAAGTAGATGGCGACCAACTTCACTGTCAGCGTCGAATGGATGTTCAGCCGCTGGTTGCGACGATGGCTCGAGAGGAACCTATCTGCCTGGTGACAAGATGGCGGGAAAGGCGGGGACGTGGACCACAACAATAAGCGAGACAACACGATACTGCGGGCATTGACTGACTGCAGCACGATCGCGACGCAGAAAATGAGGCCAACCGGGTCGCTTTTTTTGGGTCATGTTGTCGACGACACAGAGTTCGCGTCCATCAACCAGTTCTTGGCAAGTACCCGCGCACGGCCAGCCCTCTTCCCTCTTTAACTCAGCCGCTCCCTGACCGTTTTCTCGCGCTCATGTTCGAGATGCTTCGCGACCTCGAGGCAAGGAACAAGGATGTGTGAGATCGTAGACCATCACGGCATGAAGAAAGCGGAATAATAGTCACCAAACACAAAGACGAGTCTGATTCAAAGCTGTTCTCGTCGCAGCCTCAGAAACACAAATGTCACATGTCCACCCCAATAAGTACCACAATTCTACGAGCAATCAACAAGGAGCTGTCCGCAAAACACGTTCCTTGGCAACGTCTCCGAGATGTGGCACTATTACCTCAGGTTCAAACATACCACTTGATCTTAGTGCGATATCGGCAACTTCATCATCACGGACGGTGTTCTATTTCGGTGCTATTCACGAAGCGTTCAGCACTCGAGGTATCTGCTACAAAAGCTCCGGCCACAGTACGCAACGGCAAAAACACATACAGAGAGGTTTCTTAGTTCAAGTGGTGCAAGTAGCTGCCTTGATCCTAGTCGCAATTACATGTCGACTGCAGCTGTCTTCACAACGATACAATGGATTCGCTCAAGAGTAAAATAGAAATCCCCCCCCCCAGTCCAGGTGTTTTAGGAGTGTTCCATACTACACAGGTAAGTGTACCAATAGGATCAGATCAGGAGATTACCAATTTGGTAGACCACCTCCCACAAAGCAAAGGCTCCACTTCCAACACAAAGTTGGAAGTGGGGCCGTTTCTGGCCTCTATCGGTCCAACAATCCAGTTTCCCCCTCAAATGCCCAAGTCGCCTTCCCCCGTTCCCCAAGGTCTTCTAAGCTCCGTCCAAGGTACCTTACATCAGTGCGTGTATGTGGCTTACCTGGCGGTTTATATCCTGGGATATCTATATGAGAGTGTGCTAGTGTGAGCGAGTGTGTTTGGGTTCTGCAACCCTAAATATTCAGGGGACCCTAGCAAGTTTAGGCAAAACTCTGTGTCGAGTCCCCATACATACGCTTCCATGCTGCCCAGTCTTTGTGGAACTTTGACGGCGGTGTGACTCGAACTGTGGCGAGGTTGATACCCGACATCTTTGAATGTCCCAACTACTCTGAGCCTGGATCCGCTGTGGCCCCCCGATCTCCGCCGCTATCCTCGGCCTCATCGCTGGCCGAGTCGTCGTCTCGGCTAGTGCCCCTCCCCCCCCGAAACGCCCGTCACCGCTTCTGGACTGCGATGTGACCGTGCGTTGAGTGCGTTCACGTATGCCCCGACGACCTCTCTCTCGCCACTTGATACACGGTTCACGTGGCTCTTTTTCTTCTGAGCTCTGATCACATGAAGAGTCCCCACGGGAGCGGGGCTCGTTGGACGTTAATCATCCGTCCTGGCGGCTCAGTCCGGTGGCTCGACATGCTTATTATCACTACCGCCGAGCGCGCTCATCACATTCTCGGCAGGCAGCTTGTTTCTGTGGCATAGTCGGCTCAAGTCAAAATGTCCAAGTCGATCAGAGCCTCTCGAAGTTGATGGATTTCGACGATGATGGAACCAGATAAAGACAGTGACGCAAGAAGGCCAGAATCCAGTGATGACGCACACGCAAGAACTGGCGTCATTCTCGGCGCTCGGTGAACTCGCTCGGTGATCGCAGCTCGGTGAACTCGCTTGGTGATCGGCGCTCGGTGAACTCGTTGGTGATCTGCATTCGACCAACTCGCTCGGTGGTCGATTGTTCGATGAACATGATCGACGATCAGTAATTGACGAAGAAGCCAGGCCGAGAGCCAGCCTGGTGTTTATGGCCCAAGAGCGTAATCAGAACCGGTGTCAGAGCCAGCAGCGATAACGGCCACGAAGCGCAAACACAAGGGCACGCACGAAGAAGACACAAGAAACGCAACGCATGGACACGTGCCCACGACGGACGACATCTCCCAAAAGTAGTTTGCCTTAGCTTTTGTATGTCTGTGCATTTTTCAACCATAAATTATCTCACTTCACAATTTCCCACCAAGTGAACAAGTGCGGTACCGCCCCCAGTCTTAGTGCAAGACGCTAAAGCCCCATCACGGACCAAGACCAAGTCAAGGTGCGTGCTGGTGCGATGGTGTTGACTGAAGGGACGTGCGTGTGGGGAGTGGAGACCGTTGAGTGAGTGAAAAGTGTTCGAGTGTTCGCGGTCTGGTTTGCCATTTGGATGGATGCGAGTGTGATTGCCTGTATTTGCACGCTTATGAGAGTGAGTGGGAGTGACTGTATGAGCATATGTCTGCTTGACGGACTGGTCCTTCGTTAGTGTCGTTGTGGCATTTAGTGGCTCTGTTTCCATCGAATACACTTTGGTTAATTTTTAATTAAGAACTTTTGGTCGAATGTCTTGTTCGGTTATGAATGGATTCGCTGATCGCTATGACGGTGCGGTCCAAGACGAAATCACGAACGTGGCTCGTTAACATATCGATTAGAGGTCTCAGGGGCAAGAAGGCATCTGCTTTAAGCGTTAAGAGCGTGTGGTATTTATTAGACTGTAATCTGTTCCCCGATTGACTAGACGAAGCGGCCAAGAAGCAACCGAGAGACGGCCGACGTGGTTTGCGAACTTCCATAGCGTGCCTGGTCGATTGGGGGTCGGTGGCTGCCGCGACGCAATTGAGCGGCTGTAGCCGTGTCGGGGCGTGGTGGCTATCCATAGCACATTGCCCGAGCGGTGGTACCCGATAGCCGCAGGGTGACGTTTCCTCGTATCGCCAAACGAGGCAATGAATGCAATCTGTGTGGGTTTGACCGAATCGTGCATGGTTTGGTTTGACTGAATGAGACGTGGGCATGGGAGTGCCCTTAGAATGAACAAGTGTACTGTGTGCTTAGCTTCTAATGAGTGCGCGGTGTACGCTTTGACTGATTGGCGATCGCCGAATGTCATTCGACGGGGAAACCTGGATGAGAGGACATTCGGCGAAAGCCGCATGAATGTGAACTGCATCTCCTACATGCTTGCCAGCAAGGCGCGTCGTTTGACGTCGTCACCAAGCCGCCCTCTGAGTGCGGCTAGGGGGATAACCGAATCCGACGAAGAACACCCGGCTCTGTGGCCCGTGGTCGAGCGATTCGGTTCGCTTTGCCACATTTCCTTCTAACACGTTAATCGATCTCGCGTGCGTGTCTTCGACAACAAATTCGAGCGCAAGTGAGCGGCAGAGTCAGGACTTGTCCATGCATCGGTCCATGGTTCGGCCACGTGCGCGCATCGCTCGCTCAAACACGCACCAACTCGTTCACTCGCTTCTCGACTCGTCTAACAGCACTCTCAGGCTTTGCGGGGTCTCGCGTGCGTGTCTACGAACGCGCGAAAAGCCAAAACCACTCAGATCCCCATGCGTCTCGCACAACACGCGCACAGACACTTACCGACTGGTTCACTGTTTTATACACTTCTTCGGGAGATCTCTCGGGCGCTCCAGAGTATTGGCCGCGTGGCTGTGGTCGCGCAAATTGCCACGTTGTTGGGATTCTCCTCTCTCCCCGCACAACGCAAACACGCGCACTCATCGACTCGTCCACGGTCATCTGTGACTCCTCCTGAAGCGATCTTGGGCTCTGCGTGTCCGTCGTCGCGCGCCGAAGACCTGTGCGTTGAGTAAGCGAGCGTATGCAATCTCCCACGCGCACGCGTGCGATCTTCCGGTAGCTTCTGGGGCCCACACGTGCGCGTTCGAGCCTCCCTCCCGTCACTTTTAACGGCTGGCATCGTTATGCCTCCCCACCCTCCGATGCGTGCCAATCGTACAGTTGACAAATACAGTACTGTCAAATCGTACAATTTTTTTGCCAGGGTAGGGTTGAAATCCATGCAGGGCATGGACCAGCCCGACGCGGACGATGCCGCAGTCAACCGGATGCTGGGCGTGCTAAAGTCCGCGGTTGTCTCCGTGTCCTCGTCGCTGCTGCTCTCGATCATTCGCAGCGCACGTTTGTTCCGCCTCATCGACGGCGCGTGGGGCGTATGGCGTCGGATGTGGGTCGGCGCGTGCGGCGCGCAACGTGGGTCGGCGGCTGTTGTCTGAACCGCTGAATCGAAAATGAGCAGCTGGCATGACCCATTCAAAGTATTTCAAAAATTTGAGATTAAGGAAATTCGTTAGATGAAATCGAGTTGCACATGAGCGAGACGAAGTACCACACTTGTATCGGTGACCGCAGACAGGTCTTTTTACAATTATCGTACATCTTTCGGCTTCAAATTGCTGATTGGAATCGCCGAATGATGGTGATGAATGTTTTTGAAACAAGAGGAAAGTAAAGTGAAAACTACTGTACAGGCACAATTCTCACTAGAAAACATCACTCCAAAATAAACCCTGCAAAAAGCAATTGTGAAAATAGAGATTGAGTAAAATATTAAGCGTGCAGAAATACAGGGACATTGGCATATCATCCTGTTGGGCAAGTCAGCGCTAGCCACTCACTCCCAAGGCAGCAGGATAGATACCACAGCAAAATTCGCGCGTCCGATTGGACGCTAAGGAGAAGCACGAGTTGTGGAAGCACCGCGTCGTCCACCACGGCTTGTCGCTGCGAGGTCTCGGCGCGTGGGCGCGTGAGGCATTTCAGATGCCGAAGGTTCCGTCCACAGCTGCTGTCCTCCACGTCCTCTGCAACCCACCGACAGCAGAGCAAGCGTAAGCAAGACCAACACTGAAGACGTCGCACGCGCTACGCGCGCAAGCGCTCGAGGCGTCGTTGGTGATGTGGATCGAACGCTGCGAGAGCCTCCAGCTGCCCATCGTTACTTGGGATTCAACCCGAGCGAAGGCAAAAAAGCTGCGGCGGGCACTCACGCGTGAGCACGACTACAAGCAGGACCCCGGGCTCGAGAGCCTGCGGTTCTCGAACGGCTGGATCCAGAAGATGCAAAAGCGGCACGGGCTCACGTCAAGACGCGTACACGGCGAGGCGGCGTTGGCAAGAGCAGAGGTGGTAGAAGAAGGAAGAGCTGTACTACATCAGCTGACAAGTCAATTCAGCCCGCGCAACATTTTCAACATGGACCAGTCAACGTATTTCTGCTGCGCAATGCCGGCAAGCACAGTGAGCAAGGGAAAAATGGCGGGGTGCAAGAAGATCAAGAAACGGCTCACTATCGCAGTTACTACGAACGCCGACGGCTCTTGCAAGATGCCATTGCTTTTCATCGTATCTGCTCAACGCCCGAGGTGCTTTAGAGGGCTTTCAGTTGGCAAACTCGGCGTCGACTACTCCAACACGGCGAAGGGTGGATGTCAACCGCGCTCTTTCGAGCATGACTGGAGCAGTTCAACTCGAAAATGGCTGCAGAAGGCCGTCTTGTGCTCTTCCTTTTGGATAACGCGTCCGCACATCGTGTGACACACACGTTCTTCAACGTAACTATTCGGTTCCTCCCACCCAACGCGACCGCGTACTTGCAGCCCCAATATGCTGGAATTATCCAAGCCTTCAAGAGCCAACTCGCCAAGCGTTGGAACGCTCTCGTTGTGGACGAGCTAGACGGTATGCTTGAGCCTGAAGAAAGTGAGGGAGACGCCGTCGAGGTGGACGAGCTCTTCAGTCTCACATTCCTCGAGGCGATGCAACCGGCTCAAGACGCCTGCAACGCTGTCACCTGCAGAACAGTGGTAAACTTCTGGAGCCACACTGGCATCCTGGATCAGAAAATCTACGAGCTCGTTGCTGGTATGGGGATGCTCCGTCTTGTTCCTCACTCATTTTTTGAATTGGCGAAATAAAACCTGTCTTTTGTTATAACTGGATGCTCAAATGACTTGCAACACATTGTGCATTTTGCCTAAAATTTTGCTGTTTACTAGTGAGAATTATGCCTGCACTAGACTCTTGCCCAGGTCTTTTCGCCCTGGGGAATATCGTCTTCCACTCCCCTCACTCACTCCTGTTTCTCTTCCTCTCTCGTCCGTTCATCTCTCTCCTTCTCTCTTCCTCTTTCATCCTCCCCTCTCGCTCGCTCTCACTCTCGCCGTCGCATACAGACTCCCGTCCTCCTTTTTCTCCTAATCTCTCGCTTTTGACACCTCCCGACTTTTCGTCGCTCCATTTCTCCTGCTCTCTCACTTTTGACACTTCCTGTCTCTCTACTCCTTTCACCTTCCTATCCTTCCTTCCTTCTTCTCTTTCGCGTCTGTAACATTACCAGTCGCCTGCTCAGTCAACAGCAATGCTCATAATACTCAAACCCCGCAACATCACTCACTCTCTCTTTTCAAGACTCTTCTCTACTTACTCCCTGTCGTGCCCCCCCCCCGTCCTTCTCTTCCTTTTCACTTCCATTGTCCCAAACTTCCCGTCGCTAGCTTTCTCATTCACTCACACTAACTTCATCTCTCTCACACACACACACTCTCTCTTTCTCCTTCTCTTTCACTATGTATTCGGATGTCCATTCACATGTTCCCTTGTAAAGCGAGGTTCTCTTCAAAAGAGATACATTGGAGATAAACCTGCGCTTTGTGGTGAAGTGGCACGCTTTCTTTCGAGGCTCGGAGGACTAGAGCCACGGATGTGGCCCAGCCTCCTGGCTCGGTTGGTCAGTACCGCACAAAGCGATCCCTTTCGTCCTTTGAATCTGGGGGTTGCTTGGACAGCTGAGCTGACCGTTCACAGACCCTTCGACTCGGACACACCGAGGACGCCACTCTCCTGTGGGTCGACCTTGCACTCGCACACACACGCAGATATGTACGCAGTCAAAGTCAGGGGGATAAGCAATCGTCGATGCTGGAGAGCCCCCGCCTCCAATAGACACCTGGTCGACGGCTGGGCTGTTAGGCTCAGCCGGACCTCTTGATCGACACCTGGCAACTCGCGCACAGA
>SMMQ01002776.1:18874-32962 GCA_008271595.1 [Pythium] brassicae (nom. inval.) | reverse complement strand
CTTTTTTCCCCCCCCCCCCCCCCCCCCCCGCCAACGAGGCAGCGAGGCAGCGAGTCTGCCCCACGCACTTCTTCGTGGACTGCGGTTCGGGACTCGACCAAGCGCCCCAAGCAGTCGACAGCGACCGGGATGAGGCGAAGCGCGATCGCAGTCTTCGTCAAGTCCTGGAAGCACGCAGCAAGGAGGAAGCTGCAGAAGCGGAGGAACGACGACAGCAGGTGCCGCCACTCGTGGCGCACGAGCATCGCCACTGACTGCTGCATCACAGCGCGCTGGAAGCGCCCACGGTGCGCGAGGAACGACGACGTCTTGATGGCAATCTATGTGTGTGTGTGTGCAACCAACCATCCGGGCGCTCGCGGGCCCAGTGAGAGTTCGACCGACGCGACAGCCAAGCAGCCCCCACTTAACGCTCTCCGCACCTCGTTTTCTATCGACTTGCCCATGAGCGACGAGAGCAGGAGCACGTCAAACGGCGTGAGCGACTCAGCGCGGCGCACTGCTTGGAGAAACGCGTTCAGCGTCGCGGATCCGGCGACCGCGAAGCGCCCGATGACCTGCGCCGTGGGGCCCACAAGAAAGAGAGCGGTGGCTGAGGAACTCGGGCGTTGAGAGAAGGAAGAGGAGAAGAGCAGTTTGGACAGCGTCGTCGGCACGCACCTCGAGGGCGAGAGAGAGCGTCCCGGACTCGACGCGGTTGCACTCTGTCCGCAGCTTGGCAGCGATTCGATGCGCTGTGGGCGCCGTGGCCATCGACAGGAGGCTCTGGACCACGGCCGGGACGTCGTCTTCGACCGCCGCCTCGAGCAGACACTGCGCGTCTCGGACGTCAGAGAAGGAACGCGAGAGAGAGAGAGAGAGAGAGAGAGAGAGAGAGAGAGAGAGAGAGGGCGCCACACGCACCTCCGTCGCGTCCAAGACGGCGCTCTTGTCTGCCGGGTCGAGCGGCAGGTCCGCCAAGGACCCGAGAATCGGCACAAGGAGCGACCTGTCGCTCGCCAGCAGCTCCAGATACGCGTCCACGACGAGCTTCACGCACTCTTTCGACTGATACGTGAGCTGGTCCGCATGAGAGAGCGAGAGAGAGAGAGTCAACACCGTGATGAGCTTGCACCTGTACTTGTACTCTAATGAGCAATGTGGTGCACCCTGCAAAGACGCCCACCTTGGAGAGGTGGTGAATAAGCAGCACGCGGTGCTCGCAGAAGAACAGCAGTGAGAGCGCGTCCGCTGTCAGCTCCCGGGTCGGCGCCACGAAGTTGCCCAGCAGCCGCAGCAGTGCGTCCGCGTCGCCCGGCGTGTCGCCACCGCTGCGAAGCCGCTCCAGCAGCAGCTGCGCCACATGCGCGCCGGTTTGCGCGCTCGCATCTGCGCGCAACTGCCGCCGGCAGAGCGCCAGCGCGTCCGCGAACGTGCCCTCGACCACGAGCGCACAGAGTTGCTCGTTCATTTTCACCAAGTGCCAGTCAGTAAACGATTCAGCAGCTTGCAAGCCGTCGCATTTTCAATTGTTGCAAGCTGTGATGCATAATCTATGTGGTTTACATTATTCAGGGAGATATTATTTACGTCAATTTGTTATAATTGGGGCTTTTTCTGTTATATTTAGAAATATTACGCGCAATTCTGTGAATACCAACGATCTTGAATAGCCACTTTTTTTTTGAAACGGACAGGACGGTGGCAACCAGCAACACCGCCGCCTGGCCACACACTCGCACTTGCACGCGCACGCGCCTTTGCCAGCAGACCGCAACGCGATGCAAGTGGCGCCGCCAACGGCGACGACAGACCCTGTATCCGCGGCCGCTCTGCGCAGCCGCAAGGTCAACGACGTAGCGGATGAGGCGGAAATGCTTCAGCCTGCGACGCCGACGCTCGCTGTCGATATCGCTCCAAGCGATGGCGACGCGACACGCGACGCAGCTGGTGTCAATGAACCACTCAGTGATGAACTCTATATGAGCGACGAGCACTGGGAGACCGATGCGGACGCCGACGCCGACCAACCCGCGGCACAACGGGACGATAGGCGGGTCGACCCATTTGACTTCCTAGCGAGCAGCACGCGAGACAACTCGACCGGAGAGGCGACGCCCCCGAACAGCTCACCGCTGCGCGAGAACAGCAGCGTCAACGTCGCTGAAGTCGACAGCCTCGTGTCGCTGCCGTCGCCGATCGCCAACCCGCCTCCAGCGCCAGCATTCGACGTCTTTGCGACGTCCCCAGCAGAACTGCAGCCAATGGAAACGCCATGTGTCCAAGCGCTCGCGTCGCCGACTGCGATTGCTGAAGCTGTCGGGTCTGAGAACTTGGCGGTGGAGGTGGAACCGCGCGCTGACGACCTGTCGGGACTGAGCTTGGAGGCTTTGGGTGTCGCTGGTGAGACCGCAGTTCATGAACAACCGACGTCTGCAGAACAGGATTCCTATCCCGATCTCGTCACGGAGGCTCCTGCGAGCCAGGAGCCAACTGAGGGCTTCTTCAGCAGCCTCCAAGACGTCTCATTGGCAACAACAGCCAGTGAGCAGCAGAATAGTGTTACTATTGACGAGGCTGCCAGCTCAGAGCAAGATGAGGATCAACCATCGGAGTCCCCAACTCAGTCTCCAGTGCCGCAGCTCCACCTCGAAGAAGCCGATGTCGCCATCGATTCTACAGTCGCAGTGAATACGCCGCCGATGTCGCCATCCAGTCCGCCGCCTCGCGCCTCGCTGGCGATTGAGTTCGCTCCTGTGGACACTGGCTCAGCTGCAACAACGTCATCGGAGCAAGCGGATGCGAGTAACAAGATCGATGACGTGCAAGCGGACGAGACGAGTCCCGCGCCATCACCACAGCCGCAGCCGAATGCGCTGTCGCCAACCGCTGGTGCAGCCACTTTGTCGTCCACCGAACTGACGGGATCAAGCGAGGTGACGCAACCGGAGCCGAGCAAAGGAGCAGAGCCGAGCAAAGGAGCAGAGCCAACACATGGTCGCAAGGCAGCCAGTGCCGCCACAGACGCGAAGCTGAAGAACGGCCGGGTGGCGAGCCGCCTTCCGGTTACAAGCACTCGAGCGAGGGTGAGTGATTCGGCCAAGGCGAGAGCGGCAGAACCGGCGAAGGTCAAGTCGTCCAGTGAGTCGATGAAGGTGAGGGCTTCGCCGCCCACCAAGACGAGTCTGGTCAAGACGAAAGCAAAGGCCGACGACGGGTCGGCTGCCAGTGTCGCCACAGCCACGAGAACTGCCCCTCTCAAGCCCAAAGCGCAGCGAACTGGGTCGACTTTCGGCTCGCAGACTCAAGACCGCGTGGCAAAAGCCGCGACCAAGTTCCCAGTGCCGCCAGTCCTGCCGAAGAAATCCAGTGGCGTCGAAAGCAAACCGGCGCTGGAGCTCGCGACGCCGCCCCCAGCTCTAGCTTCAGCAACCGAGGCGGACGGTAACAAAAGCCTCAAGAAGCGGCTGAGCTCCTCCGAGCTGGAAGCAGCGAGCAACCGCCTGTACACGGACGCAGTCGAAGCCAAGAAGCGCAAGGAGGTTCTCAAGGCGGAGCTCGAGGAGACGTACTCGTTCGCGCCGCAGGTGAACGCGAAGCGGCGGCCGAACATCCCGGACGAGAAGAACCGGTTCGTGCAGCTGCATGAGAAGGCGAAGGAGGCGGCGAAGCGGAAGGAAGAGCAGCGGCAAAAGCGGGAGAAAGCCGAGTGCACGTTCAAGCCCAAGATTACGGCGAAGGCCAGGAAGCTGTCGACAGCAGCCAAGTCGGCCAAGCCACGCTTCGAGAACTTGTACCAGCAGGCGCAGGAGATCAAGCAGAAGCGCGAGGTGAAGAAGAGCGAGAGCGAGCAGAAGGCAGTGGATGCGTGCTCGTTCAAGCCCAAGATCAAGGCGATGAAGTCGCCGACCAAGTCGCGGCCGCTGTACGACGCGGAGCGGCTCAAGCAGCGGAAGCTCGCGCTCGAGCAGAAGAAGATCGCGACGGAGCTGAGCGAGTGCACGTTCAAGCCCAAGGTGGTCGCAAAAGCCGGGAAAGCCAAGAGCGACGAGGCAGCGGGCGGCAGCGGCGGGAAGCCAGGAGGCGACGCGAAGCTCTTCGACCGCTTGTACCAGGCGAGCCAGAAGCGCGCCGAGAACCTCGAGAAGCTGCGGCACGAGCGCGAAGAGCAGGAGAAGCTCGTGGCCACGTTCCACCCCAAGATCACGACCGCAGCAGCGGCGAAGGCGGACGGCAAGCCGCCGCAGCCCTTCCATGAGCGACTGTACAGCAAGGACCACATGCAGAAGGTCACGGCGGAGCGCGAGCAGAAGAAGCTGGAGGAAGAGCAAAAGTTCTCGTTCAAGGTGCGTAGCGGGAAGGAGGAGGACGCGGCCTCTTGATTCGCGGCCGCCGTGGCGCTCACTCAACGCTTGCTGCCTTCAGCCGCAGCTCACGCCCGTCCCGGACGAGCTCAAGTCGAAGCACAGCAGCCCGTCGAGTAGTCCCGATAAGAGTATCTTCGAGGTGAACTAGCGCGCACGTGGCGCTGCTTAACGACGGAGCTAATGCGACGCGATTGAGCTAACGCTGCCTCTCCTGTGTCTGTTCTGCTGTTCTGCTGTCGCATCTAGCGGTTGTATGACGAGAAGGACAAGGTGAAAGACAAGATCGAGGCGGGCGACCTGATCCGGAAGCAGAAAGAGCTCGACGGCTGCACCTTTCGTCCGCACATCGAGACGAGTCCGAGCCACGCGAAGCACCGCCCGCAGCAGCAGGCGGGCGTGCCGATCTGGGAGCGGCTCCTAAGCTACGACAAGCACCAGGTGCTCGAGGACCGCGAGAAGCAGCGCCACGAGCTCGAGATGCAGGAGTGCACGTTCAAGCCCGAGGTGACGCCGTCCGAGTACTTCACGCCCAAGAAGAGTCCGTCGATCGGCATCTTTGACCGGCTCACTGGCGGCGCCGTGAGCATGTCGTCAGCCGACATGAAGCGCCGAGAGAGCGAGCGAAAAGCGACGAGCAGCGTTGCGCTCTCGAAACGACGATCTGTACCGGAGGTGCGTTCGCAGACACGTGTCTGTGGTGAGAAAGGAGAGGGGAGGGGGAGGGGGGGTGTCCGTCTCATAGCGCTTCTGTCTGTCTTGGCATGCGGTGTAGCTCGAAGCGTTCAAAAACCGGCACCAAGCAGCGGCTTCGATCGGATCCATTCTCCGATCTTCCACCATTGTCGTGTCGCCAGAGACGTCGCCGAACAAGAGCGTCCAGCGGCCGCAGAGTTTGCCCGCGAGTCTCCATTTAAACTCCGAGCATGAGACTCTGGAGCACGCCAAGCGCGAGTCTGCGCCGACGCTGCCAGCGGTGGAGTCCGCCAGCTCAGCTCGAGAGGTGGAGCAAGTGATGCACGACGCCTCGCCACCAGAGGACGATTCCAGCCCAGAGACGTCGACCACCACCGAGAACAACCTGGTAGGACTCGCTTCTCTTCTTCATGGTGCTCCAAGTCGATCACATGTGTTCTGAACTGTCATATTGGAATGCCAACGATCGATGACAGCGCGCTGCTCATGGCGACTTTGACGCGTGGGAGCCCAGCCGCGAAGAGATCGAGATCAACTAGCTGTCGTGAGCCCATGGCTGCTCGATAGGAGAGCAAGAAAGACACCCGACGAGAACGAACTCGTCGCGCTGCTACACGACGCGAGTGAAATGCACTTCGTTGCCATTCGACGCGTTACTCTGGCAGCTGCACGGCTCTGATAGTACCAGAGCCTCTGAAAACGACGCTGTCTGGCAACCCACTTGGCCCACACCTACTTCGGTGCTTGGATGCTCACTGTCTCTACGTCGGTGTCTGCGATGAGCGTCACGCCCTCAATCTTCGGGAAGCTCAGCATTGACGACGCCTTGGCGTAGCTAACGAACACCCGCTTCAGGCGCGTGTTCGGCTTGCCGTTGATCGTCGTGAAGAGTGCGAAGCCGTGCTGCGGGTCGTACCGCAGGACGCAGTCCCGGCGAATGAGCTCGAGGCGGAAGTGATGCACGCTCGGGCCGACGAGCTTGGTGGCGAAGTGGTACGTCGTGGAGCGCTCGATCGGAGAGAGGTCTTGGCGCGGGTTCCCGTTCTTCTCGAACATGAACCACTCAGCCTTGACGGGCGTCGCAGGGTCCAGATCCGACGTCGTCTGCAGACGTCAGCCCCATGATAACATTGCGTTGCGTCAGTCCACCACACTCGTCATGAAGCGCACTGAGTGCCCCGTCACACTCTACGCACTCGGAGGTTCGTCTTGAAGATCAGCGCGTTCTTGTTCGTGTTCTTGTGGATGAGGAGACACAGACTCGGCTCGAGCTCGCGCGCCAGCGCGTACACTCGAGGGTCCTCGATCACGCACATGCTCGACGCGTCCGGCTGCTCCAGTTTGACCTGCTGGAGATCTCTGCTCGACATGAGAGGGCCAAGTGCGCGGTAGTACGCAGGCGCGTACGACACCTCCAAGGCGCTGAGCATGTGCGCGATCTCGTCTGCCCACGCGAGCAGGGTCTTGCGGGAGTGGCGTGAGCCCTGGAGCCCAGTGAACTCGCTGCATGGATCGCACTCGCCAAAGTTCGCTTGCATGAGCCACGTCACAAAGCACGTCTCATCGTTTGGCGTCGGCGTGATCACCCAGCCTCCGACGACGCAGTCGACGCGGTGAAACGCGGACGAGGCGGTCGAGCAGTCTCGATCGTCTGCCGGGATCATGGCGATGACGATCGTGCCGCTGTCCTCAACTCTACCGCACATACACACGACGTCAGCTTTCGCTTACACGCCACCTTGTTGGCTCCTTCCAGCGAACGCACCGCCAGCTCTTGAGGCTGATCATCTCGAATCGGCGGCTGACCCATCCCGCCTTGAACACTGAGCGCTCGACCCACGTGTGGCCATCTTCACGTCGAAGCACGTCTTCGCTTTCGACAAGTGGGTTCCACGGCTCAGGCTTTGACGCTGCCGACGACGCTGGAGACGACGCGACCTCGCTCTCTTTCGCATCGGCCGAGCTGGTGCCGCCGCTAGCATTGGTCCTCACGACCATGTCGAAGATCGCGCGCGCGGGGAACGGACACTGGCGCACGCGCTTGATCATCGCGAAGCCGTCGCCTGTCTTCTCGTAGACAGCGTCGTGCTCCTCGCTCCAGCCCGCTGGAATCCAGTTCGTTGACTGGCGAGCGTTCTCCTTGATCTCCTCCATCGCGGAAGCTAAGCTCCGGTCTTTAGTCGGCGTCGACGTCAGCGTCGCAGGCAGGTTAAGGAACTTGCGCACGAGATACCATTGCCCGATCGTCCCCTGCGCAGTGGTCCCGAGACTCAACTGCTTGATCGCGCACTGGATGAAGTCGTCCAGCCCGTGCTTGCGGCGCAGGAGGAAGCCGTCGTGCCTCGTGTTTTTCAAGAAGCAGAGCGTCTTCGGCGGTAGGCGCGACCAGAGCTCCTTCGACGGGAACATTGCGTACACCGTGAGCGCGAACGCATAGAACTCGCGGTAGCGGCGCTCGATGATCACCTCCTGCTTGCGGCTCGCCGGCGGTGTCCCAAGCGCAGAAATGAGCGAGGAGCTGAGCGACACTCCAGCGCTCGCGTCCGCTTTCGACACGCTTGACGTGATCGAGTACAGCGCGACACGAGCTTTGTTCACACGCACGCCTTTCACGCGACACTGGATCAGCGGCTCCTCGCTCGAGAGGCTGCGCTGGCGAAGCTGAGCTGAAGGCGACGGCGCTGCATCGTGGTCTCCTGGAATGTGGGCCGACACGGACCTCCCGATGCGCGACAGGTGCGTCGGGCTACCGGAGACGGGCTTCACGGGTGAGGGCGGAGCCTGTACCTGCGTCGCGCTGCTGCTGCTGCTCGAGTGACTTCGCTGAAACTGATGCTGGCGCTGATCACGGAGCGCAGGGGGGGACTCGGCACGCTCCGGGTGTCGAACACTCTCTTGCTCGAAACCGAGCCATGAGTCCACGAACGCGCCGCTCACTCTGGTCGCGGCCGCGAGAACGGAAGCCTCGACGCCGCTGCTCTTCCGCGCAGCCGCTGCCGCGAGGTCGTCGGGGCGACACTCGTGGCTCTCGATCGAGTCCACCGGCACTTGGACGCGACACGCTCGACACGTGATCGAGGGCGACGCGGGCAGATCCCCCGGCTTGGGTGGCGCCGGCGCTCTGCCTGCGCCTCGCGCTGGGAGCTCGCTCGTCACGAGTCCCGGGTCCATCGGGAGGCGCTGGAATGAGAGGCGACGACGACGTCTGGGAAGCTGAGGCCGACGGCTGGGAAGCCGGTGCCGAAACCGCTCTGCTGTCTCGTGGCCAGCGCAACTTTGTCACTCTCCACTCCAACTTGCCTGCAATGTCCAGCGACGGTCATCGCGCAAGTCCGCGTCCACATGGCAGCTAGAGAAAGGAAGTCGAAGCGCGTTGTTTAGCTCGCCTGCACTCGGCGGTTAGTGCAGTTCTTACGCCGCGCGCCAAACTCCGAGCCCTGCCTGCCTCTTGGTGGTGGAGGGATCGCTGGCAACGTGATTCCGATGTCTTTCCGAGCCGAGCTTCCAGTGTCTTTCGGTGGTCGGCTGCCTCGCCGTCCTGAAGCCGACGCGTCCTTCGGCATCGCGTTGCCTCGGGAGCTCGTGGTCGATGGTTTACGAGCCGTTGGAGCGGTGCGAACTGGTGTCGCGACGTCGGCAGGCTGCGACTTGCGCTGCTGTCGCCCATTGAAGCTGCTGCCACGCTTCATTAGAGTCGGAGTAGAAGCGGAGAACGCATGGACTGCTGCATCCGGACCCATGAGAACCAACGCGGCAGCTGAAGCCTTTCTCCTCGGTACGGACTGCGGTATCGGCTCGACTTTGCCTGCCGACGCTGGAACGCTCGCTTTGTCCCCTCCGCCGGCAACAGCAAACTGGCCGGCTCTTGGCGCTGGTCGACGAGCGGAAGGTCTGCCTTGATCACTCGGCTTTCTGGGTACGGGAACCGGCGCTTGCTGCTGCTGCTGAGGTTGCTTCCCTGACGAACGCTTGGGCTTCTGCTGCACCGCGGTTTGAGCGCTGTTACGACACTCGCTTGTGCTCTCACGCATCCGTGAGGCCTGGACGCGCGCTGGTTTCGTCGTCCTGACACTGCGCATGGACGCAGGAGGTCGAGGCTGGCGCGCTTCCAGTTCAATCACTTGCCGACTGGCGCGCTTTGCAGCAGCGAACGTTGGTCGGACAGGCTGCGATCGCTGGGGTCGGCAAGTGATCGTTGCTTCTTCGTCTTCGTGCTGTGTGAGGAAAGTCGCTCCAGCGCGTCGATCCGCCGATGACGTTCGGTCGCGACCAGTTCCGTCGAGCACCTCTTGCTGCTGGTGATGCTGTGCTTGCTGCTTGCCTCCGAGCCTCTTCTTCAGCGCCGCTTTCCGCGCGCTCAGCACCTTCTTCTCCGCCGCCTTCGTCTTGACGAGTGGCACTGAGTTCTTCAAGCTCGCGCGATTGTCACGCACGTCGTCCAGTTGGTTGTTGCTGCCGCCCGAGAGCGCAGCCTCCCGCATCCGCATTTGCATCGCAGACGACGCCGCCGCAGCTTCGTAGACGCGCGCTGCTGGACTGATCACGTGGTCGAGACACGACGTCGCTCGTGGCTTCGCCTCTTTTGTCGTCAGCTTCGCGGGGCTGCTGCTCACGGACGGATGGCACGTTTCCTCATTGGTTGCCACCTCTCGCTTCCGCCGCTGCTCCGGCGACAGCGCCTGCAGTGTCGACGTGTACCCGAGAATCGGGTTCGCGAGGCGCTCGATCGTGCCCTTCCGCGCCTTGCGCGTTTCATGCTTGGTCGTCCCGTACGCCGTCTCCATGTACGCAAGGCGGGAAGCGACCTCGGCGGCGCTCTCTTTCCTGCTGCTGCTGAAGGCGTTCTGCTGCTTGACCGCAGGTGTTGGCTTTGCCTTGCTCGAGTTGGTCGCGGGGACACGCTCTTGCTCGACTCGAGCATCTTCGGCCCGCGCACCCGCCTGGCTCGGAACGCCCACACTCCCTGCCGGACCCGCGCCGGCACCACTGCTGCTTGCAGGATAAAAGTCGAGCACATCGGGGCGAGGAGTGTGCAGCAGCGCCTTCAGGTCCAGCTTCTCAAGGAAGCTCAGCGTCTCCTGCTGCAACTTGGCGTTGTTGTTGCTGCTGCTGCCTCCGGGACTGGGCTTGAGTCGCGCCAGCTTGTTTCGTTGCGAAGCCGGTAGAGCGTGCGGCTTCGCGCTCGACTCGGGTCGCTCGTCCTCTTCTTCGGCTTCGATGACCTGGTCGAGTATGCCACTCCACACTCCAACAACACTAGCTGACCTTGCGCTCGGCGCGGTGTCGCTACCGTCCAATGGACGCGCGTTCATGAGCTCGGCCAAGTTCAGTCGCGGTACTGGCGCAGACAGCGTCGGCCCGGGCTTTGAGGCCGGCAACGGGAGTGCGGAGAACAGAGCGGGCGTCGCAGCACCGAACGCCGGAGACGCGAGGAACGGGGAGCGATTCGCGCCGTTCGAGCTCCAGAGCGGCGACGCAGCGCTCTTAGCCACCTTGTGCTGCTGCAGCAGCGCATTCTTGTGCGAGGGTTCGTGCAGCTGTGTGGCGCTGCTCGGTGGCGCGTCCCAGTCGTTGTCGGCGGCGAAGAGGTCCCGGAAGAGCTCTTCATCCTGTTCCTGCGTGGACCTCTGCTCTGGCTCCGTCGGTGCAAGCGAAGCGATGGTCGGTGTGCGGCTGAGCGCGAAGACGGAGAACTCCGAGAACGAGTCGATCGAGTAGCGCGGCACAGCGCGCGGCGGAGACGGCACCGACGCGGCCGCGGCTGACGGGAAGACCACGTTGCCGCCGGTCATGAGATGAGCGCTGAGCTGCACGTCGCCGACTGATGTGTTGGCAACGGTGGAGCTGCGAGGCGGAGCTGCGTGGTGTCGAGTGCTCAGAATAGCACCGTTGGGCAACGAAACCTCCACGCTAAAGGTAGCAGCGTGAAGATCGCGAGCCGACGGCTCCGCAGCTTCTGATCGCATGCCGGGGCCACCGCCGAGACCGAGCGCACCGCCACCACCGCGACCTGGAGCGCCTCCGCCTCCGCGGCCGAATGCACCACCGCCGACTTCGACAGCAGCACTGGCTGTTGGTGCAGCGAACATTCCTCCACGACCAAGCGGACCTCCGCCACGACCGAATGCTCCGGCACCGCAGCCTTCGGGTGCAGCGCCACCGAGACCACCACGAGGACCACCGCCTGGACCACCCCCTGGACCACCTCCTGGACCACCCCCTGGACCACCTCCTGGACCACCCCGAGGAGCACCACCACGCCCACCTCCTGGGAACCCTCCGACGTCCACCAGTCCAAGCAAAGGCAGCATCCCCAAGCCGCCGCCAGGCGCTCCGCTTGGTCCGCCGCCAGGAGAACCCCCGCGTCCGCCACGAGGTCCGCCACCGCAGCCCAAGCAACCCGATGGAGCTGTTGTCGCAGCAGCAGAGCCAGTCGACCCGAAAGCCGCGGCGGCGGCGGTCGAGAAGCTGCTCAAGCGCGGACGCCTCAACTTCAAGCTGCTCGAGGCGCGCGGGCTCAAGAAGAAGGGCAGCACGGACAAGAAGTTCAGTGCCGACCCGTACGTGAAGCTCCGGATAGGCTCGCACCCGCTCACAGCGAAGGAGACGAAGAGCAAGACGCTCAAGAAGTGCACGTCGACCGTGATCTTCCACGAGGAGACGCTTGCATTCGACCTCACGGACCCGAAAGCCCTCGTCGCAGACGGCGACGTGCCGTTGAGGCTCGAGGTGTACGACGAGAACCTGCTCTCGGACGAGCTGCTCGGTGAAGTACGCTTCTCGGCGCTGCGCTTCTTCGACGGCAAGGTGCACCGCGAAACCCTGCCGCTGCGGCTGCCAGCGCTCGGGCCGGATGGCCTCGCGTGCGGCGAGCTCGAGGTGGAGATCAAGATGGACATCGCGCTCGTGGGGATGCTCTCGCTTGTGCTCATGGAGGGGCGCAACCTCAAGTCCATGGAGCTGATCGGGAAGCAAGACCCGTACTGCAAGCTCTCGATCGGGGGCTTCTCGAAGCGCGGCAAGACGATCCCGAAAGGCGGCCGGAACCCGTACTTTGGCGAGGAGGAGCTGCTCTTCTGGGTCACGGAGGATCTCTGGGTGAATCGGATGCAGCTCAGTCTCTTCGACGAGGACATTGGCAGCGATGACCTCATCGGCAGCGCGCAGTTCTCGGTGCTGCACTTCATGGAGACGCTCGGGCCCCAGGAGCACGTGATCGCGATCAAGAACAACGGGCAGAGCGCCGGCGACGTGCTGCTCAAGATCGAGTTCTTCCCCGCCGGCACGCTCTCAATCGTCTGCCTTGCAGGCAAGCAGCTGCGCAGCGTGGACGCAATCGGGCGGCAGGACCCGTACGTCAAGTTCACGGCGGAGGGCCGGTCGACGAAGATCGTCATGAAGACCAAGACCGACACGGACGGCGGCCGCGAGCCAGAGTGGGAGAACGAGCGCTTCACGTTCCAGGTCGTGGACCAGTACAACATCCTCGTCGAGGTCTGGGACGAGGACTCGGTCGGGGACGACGACCTCATCGGCGCCGCCACAGTGTCGTTGCTGCCAGTCTTCCGCTACGGCTACGTCGACTCGTGGTTCAACCTCTGGGTCAAGGGCAAGTTCGGGAACAAGGAGCCGGCGGGCCAGCTCCACCTCGAGCTGAACTTTGAGGCGCCTCCGGGCATCGCGTACCCGCAGCACCAGGTCGGGATGGATCAATTCACGGAGAAGGAGCGTCGGACCAAAGACGGAGCTTTCGTGGCGACAGAAGGGCGTGGTGATGGCAGCGATGAGGCGGACGAGGAGCACGAGGGCGATGAAGAAGAAGGTTCGGGTGCACCGGACAAAGTCGACGCCGTGTCTGCGGCTGCTAGAACCTCAGCAGCGGCTGCTCTGGCGTCTAAGAAGATCAAGTCGAAGACTGCTGCTGCTGCAGAGAAGTACGTAGTTCCGTGCCTGTCGCGGTGCGCTGTGGTTGCCGAAGCCCGTGTCCGCTTGCCTCTGCTGACATGGACATGACTGGGTCTCGCGGTGCCGATCATCTCGGCGTTGGCCGTCAGCTCGGGGGAGTTCACGGAAGAGGAGATCCTCGGCGCCTTCCGCTTCCTCGACCTCGACCGCAACAACTTCATCGGCGCCGCCGAGCTGCGCCACCTTTTGATCTGTATGGGCGAGCTCATCACGGACGAGGAGATCGACATGATGGTCAAGCTGTGCGATACGGACGGCGACGGGCAGGTGAGCTTCGACGAGTTCCGCCGCATGGTGATCCACCCGGACCCGAGCAGCGCCGACTTCGCGACAGCGCCAGTGGAGGACCCGGGCGGGCCCATCGACGTGCAACTCATCACGAAGGAGACGACGCCCGCGCAGAAGGCGCGGGAGAGCGCGATCAAGGACGAGAAGCGGAAGCTCATGAAGCGCTTCGTCGCAGACACCAACCCGAGCCTGGAGCTGCTGACGCGGATCGCGCTCAAGTTCCGGCAGATGCAGCGCGAGGCGCTCGACTTTGACGACTTCTGCGTGCTCTTCGAGGTGGAGCCGACCGGCGAGTACCGGCGCCTCTTTGCGCTCTACACGGCCGACGCGCAGAGCGACGACGGCGCCGACCTGCGCGAGATCCTGCTGGGCGTCGTCAACTTTGTCGGCGGCGTCGACCGCGCGCAGCGGGTCAAGTTCTGCTTCGAGATCTTCGACGGCGACCACAACGGCTTCATCACGGAGGACGAGCTCGTGAACATCCTCAAGGCGAACCACATGACGACCGAGGCGCAGGTGCAGAAGAAGGCGCAGACGATCCTCAAGCAGGCGGACGACAACGGCGACGGCCGGATGAGCCTCGACGAGTTCTACGTCATCGCCAAGAAGTTCCCCAACCTGCTCTTCCCGTCGCACGAGAGCGTCGAGGCCGGCGTGCTCTAGCAGTGAGGGTGGGGTGGTGGCTCGTGTCCAGCGTCGGGAGCAGTGTTGGGATTGGGAGTGGATGGGGTGGTGGCAACAGAGTAGCGCCCACGACCTAGGAACTAGTCTATTCTATCAGCACAACATGCAGTCG
>SMMQ01002776.1:4298-18848 GCA_008271595.1 [Pythium] brassicae (nom. inval.) | reverse complement strand
CCCCGGGGGGGGGGGGGGTCGAGCCCGCGCGGCTTCCGCTTCTTAGTCGGACGCGAGCTTCACGACGTCGTGCTTCTCCGACGGCCCGACGTACTTCTTCCACTCCTCCTTCTGCTTGTGCGCCGTCAGGTGGTGCGCTAGCACGTCCTCCATCATCTGCCGCGAGAAGACCGACGTGGCCGAGCCGTAGGCCGCCGCCTGGAACGCGATCACGAGCTTCGACAGCTCGCGGCCGGAGAAGCCGTCGATGCGCGTCGCCACGTCCTCGAACACCTGCTCGTCGATGTCGTCCTCGACGTAGATCTTCTTCGCGGACGAGCTCGCGGGCGCGCGGATGTACTTGTCCACGTATTGCTTGAGCATCCGCACGCGCTCGGCGTGACCCGGGAGCGCGAACTCGACCATCTCGTCGATGCGGTCGTTGATCGCCCAGTCGAACTGCTCGGGCTGGTTGCTCGCGAACACGATCATGAACTTGTCGCTCGCCTCGCCCGTGCGGTACAGGAACGCGTTGAGCGCGTTGCGCATGTCCTCGCTCATGACCGTGTTGCTGCGCTTCTGCAGGAACGCGTCGGCCTCGTCCACGAACAGCAGAAGCCCGCGGCGCGAGTGCGACGCCCAGTCAAAGAGCTTGTGGATCTCCGTCACGCCCTCGCGCCCGAGCGGCGCGACGTCGCCGCCCGTGAGGATCGCGTACTCGAGCCCCGAGTGGCGCGCGAGCGCCTTCGCGAACAGCGTCTTGCCCGTGCCCGGGGGCCCGTGCAGCAGCAGGTGGCGGAACGGCGCGCGGTTCTTCTTCGTGTTGAACGTCGAGACCGCGACGCTGCGCAGGCGCTCGTCAAGCTTGGGCTCGAGCACGACGCCCTCGAGCGCGTCGTGGGGCTTCTGCAGCCGGAGCACGCGCTTGATCGACGGGATCGGGTTCGTCGCCACCTGCGCGACCGTGCGGCGGGATGTCTCACGCACCAGTGACGGCTTCCCGAGCCGCGCCTCGATGTACTTGCCCGCGACGCCCGTCGACGTCTTGGCCGTGTACACGCCGAGCGCCAGCGCCGTGAGGGACGCCACCGTGGCCGTGAGCTTCTCCTTGTCGCCCACGAACGCCATCACGCCCGAGCCGACCGTCGAGCCGGCGAGCTTGATGCCCTCCATCACGGTCTCGCGATACTCCTTCGCGCGCACGCGGGCCTCTTCGAGGTGCAGGTCGTGGTTCAGTCGCTCCTGCTTGATCTTGCCCTCGACCTCGGCGGCGACCTTGGCGAGCTCCGTCTTCTGGCGCAGCTCGGCCTCGTACTCGAGCGTCTTGCGGCGCGAGCTCTCCTGGCGCGCGAGCATCTCCTCCTGCTTCTTCAGCTCCTGCTCCTTCATCTGCTTTTGGTACGCGAGCTGGTCCGCGTACTGCTTGCGCTTGAGCTGGTCCTGGTACTGCGCGCGCGTCTGGTGCTGCCGGGTCTCCTCCTCGAGCGTCTTGCGGCGCTCCTCGCCCTCCTTCTGCACGCGCACGATCTCGTACTGCTTGTACAGCATCTCGTTCTCCTTCACCTTTGACGTGTGCTCCAGCTGCTTCGTGCGCTCGGTCTCCGTGGCGATCTGGAACGCCTCCTTCGCGTGCCGCGAGCTCTCGAGCTCGCGTGCGGCTTTGGCGGCGCGCTCGAGCCCCGACGGGTCGAACGAGTAGCCACCGGGTCCCGCGGCGGCGGCGGCAGGCGCCTTCTGGTTGAGCGTCGACGGCGGCGGCGGCGGCGGGCTCGCCTCAGGAGCGGGCGCGGGGTCCGCGCGGCGTCCGAATCCGCCGAACATGGTAGGCGCAAGTAGGGAAGGTGGCGGGAGGCGGCGGGAGGTGCTGGTGCAGGACGAGCTGGCCGCTGGTCCTCGACGCACTTGGAACTTTTCGCGTGATGAACGGCTCAAGTGGATCCCAGCGAGTCAACCGAGCATGACAGTGTGTTTGTATAGTATAGATAAATGGAGTTGAATTGAAACGCAACAATTCCACCCATTAAATCGTACTTTTACGGAGCATATACCGTAGTGCTGCAGAGTGATGGTCAACTGTCGGATCAATGACCAACTGACGCAACTTGCCCTGCACGTGCGCCTGTGTGCGCAGCGGTGCCATGAGCTCACTAAAGGACAAGCTCTCAGGCGCGTGGACCTCACTACAAGACAAGTCGCGAGCCATGACGGTGCGTAGCGCTCGTGCCCTCCTTATTCCGAGTGTTTGTAGCTCTCATCTCAATGCGTATTCGCCACACAGGAAGATACAGCGGACAAGGCACGTCGCGCGGCCGCCGCCGCCGGCAGCAAACTGCAGCACGAGGCAGAGCTCGCGCGCGACCGCGCCAAGGACGCCGCTGGCCGCGCCGCAGAGTCGCTCGAGGACTCGGCGCAGCGCGCGAGCGAAAAGCTGCACGACGTCATGCACGACGCCAAGGCGCATGCCTTGAACCGGGCCAACCAGGTCGGCGCCTCGGTCACGGAGCGCCTGAAGGCGAACCAGGAGCACGTGACCGACACGCTCCGCAAGAACGCGCAGCACCTGCAGGAGAGCGCCAAGAGCACGGTCGACTCGGTGCGCCAGCGCGCGGCCGACAAAGCGTCCGACGTGGCCGCGAGCGCGTTCGACAAGGCGCAGCAGCTGCGTGGCGAGGGCAGCGAGAAGGCGGCCCAGTACTCGGCGAGCGCGCAGGCGCGACTGGCGGAAGGCGCCCAGAAGCTTCGCGATTCTTCGTCGTCCGCCGTCGAGTCGATGGACCCGCGCGCGCGAGTGCGCCGCACGCGCAACCGCTACCTTGCGCTCGGCTTCTCGGCCGTCTTCCTCTACGGCTTTGCGACCGCGCTCCCGAACGCCATGGCGACGTACGCGCTCGAGAAGGTGGCGATCCAGGAAGAGAGCGCCAAGTACAAGCGCAAGCAGCAGCGCGCGCGCGAAGAGGACGAGTGAGCGCTCGATGGACGTCTGTGTCCTTCGTGCATGTGCACCGTGAGCGCTTATGTTCTTCATATACAGACCCGCACGCGCTACTGCGCTACTGCTTCTTCGCTTCCTTTGGCTCGGGCCGCTTGCTCGCTTCGAACAGCAGCAGCCACCGCGGCTTCTTGCCGGCGTCCTTTTTGAGCGTCTCGCGCCGCTTGCGCTTGGTCTCCAGCTTGGCGTTGATCCACGCGAGGTACTCGGCTTTCACTTCCGTGCGCCACTTGCGGTACTCGTCTTCGTTAAACGACTCGCCCTGCAGCTGTTCTGTGTCGCCACCAGCTGTGGCGTCCTGCTCCTCCTCCTGCGCCTGCTCAACCACTGACCCCGCGAGGCTGTGGGAGCTGCCGCGAGCTATTGCTCCGAGTCGTGACTCTTTCTTCGTGAGGGCGTCGAGTGGAGCGTCTGAGGCCGCGCGGAAGCTGCCACTTTGCGACCCGAGACTGGACGACGGCGAGCCAAGCGGCCGCCCGCTGCTTCCCTTGGACACGAGGCTCTTGCTTGATCCCGCGAGGAAGTTCTGCAGCAGGGCAGTCAGTGCACAGACATTAGTACTCGCTCTTGAGAACCGACGGCCTCGCAGCCACGGAACGAGCCTCGATCGCACTCTGCTCGAGAAGCGGCTGAACCGGTTCGCCTCCATGAACATCCGCCGTTGGTGCTGCAGTGCAGTAGCACACGCGATCACATACACGCCCAGAATGCGGTCCGTGAGCACGCGGGCCGCTGTGGCAGCGCATCGTTCTTCATTCTACAGTACCAGCTCGAGATCACTCGGATCGTCCGAAAGCTTCAATGGGGCGACCGTGTTCTGTATGCCGGACACGAAGCACGAAGAGCCCACGAGCGTTGGATCAGCGAACGTTGCGGGCAACGACCACTGCGCCTTGCGTGGAAAGCAAACGCCTCACACTGTGGCGCCGCTTCCAGAGCGGAAGTTCGTCGGCTCCTGTGTCGCCCCCAGCGCTGGCCGACTCACGAGCAGAGTCGACGTGGAAGTCGATGAGGTCGCCGTAGTCCTCATGCCCATCGGATGGCTCGTCCAGCAGCTTCTCGGTGATCTGGGGGCGAACAACGAGGCCACCAGTTGTCAGACAACACGCCAGCGACGACGTATACACAGCGCTCTGGCGTGTTCTCTTGCCATCTCCAAGTCCTTGTAGCTGATGATACGCGGAAGGCTCAGGAACGAACTGAGCGTCCGGACGAGACGGTTCGCGGCCACGGACTCCTCATGGCAGACTCTGTGCGAGCTGCTGCTGTGGCTGCCGCTGCTGAGGTTGCTCGCGCTCGAGCGCATGCTGCCGTTGCGGCGAAAGCTGCTTCTCGTGGCGGCAGCCTGCAGCGGCGACAGCGGCTTCGCAACATCTCCGACGGCACAGCCTGCAAACTGGTCGTCGACTGTCTCGAACGAGTCGTCGTCGTCATCGAAGGCGTCGTCTTCGTCGCCGAACTCGGCGTCTGAGTCGTACAGGAACGAGTCGTTCTCGGACAAGACCTCGGCCGTGTTGTTCGCGATCTTGAGCAGCGCGATCGTGCGCGTCTTGCGCAGGATGCGGTCGATGTGATCGTCGAACGACAGGCCCGCTAGCTCGTCGCTGATGTCGTCGTCGGCGGGCGTGGACTTCCTCCGCCCCCCACGCTCACCCTCGCCGCTGTCCGAGCCTTCGCTGTCCGAGTCGAAGCTCAGCACCTGCTTCGCGTCTTTCGGCGACGAGTAGTACCCTGAAGGCAGCAACGTAAGGACGATGTGAGCTGCGCGCTCTTCTCGCCGAAAAGGATTACGAGATGTCGATCAAGTAGCAAAGCTCACGGTAGCGCAGGCCGTTGATCTGCTCCAGCGCCTTAGCCACGCGCTCGTGCTGCTCGGGGTTCACCTCGTCCGCCATCCCGACTGCTGGGCGTCGGTTACTTTGCACCGTTCGACAGGACGCGCAACGCGCTCTGCTGCTGCGCGGACTGCGGACGCACGCGCGCCTTGGATCGGACCTGTTGCAGCGCCTGCAGCGTCTTCGGGTCCAGCGACCGCAAGTGCGCTTCCGAATCCGCTCTCCGGGTCGCTGGTGGAGCTTCGGAGACCCCCGACGATGTTGCGACGTCGGATTTGATCGTCGTGACGCTGCTTCTTCGCCCGAGTTGCGAGCTGGCATTCTTAAGAGAGCCACCGTCGATGTTACTGTCTGTCGACAGATCTCTGGACGCCAGCGAGTCTGCAGATGTGTCTGTCGCCGCTGAAGCCGTCATAGAACTAGTAGGCAGAGAGGCAGGTGCTCGGCGGTCACCAGTAGTGTCCGCAAGTCGATTCTCGGCCGCAACGGGTGTGCTCGCAGCAGGCGGGGCTACGATCGCTCGGAACCGCTCTTCGAGGAACTGGTTCCGCTGCCGCAGCTTCTTGACTTCGTTCACAGCAGCGCTACTGGTGCTTGGGACTCGAGAGCTCATGGAGACGTCGCAGTCTTCACCAGAACCGTGTCTGCTGCCGGCTGCGAGGTACTCGTGCGCGCCGTCGACGATACGCTTCGCACTGCTGAGCACGCGCTTGTCCAGCTCACCGCGCAGACGGTCGTGCGCGTCCACGAGCTGCGCTTTCTCGGTGCGAAACAACCGGTTCTTCTGCTTGTAGCGGTACTCGGACGCGATCATCTTGCGGATCTGCACTCTGAGCCCCTCGATCTCTTTCCCCAGGACTTCAATGTGCTCCTTGTAGTGCTCGAGGAGGTACGGGTGGTCATTCGCCTGCGCGGCAGTGGAAGCGGCAGCAGCACCAGCCACGCCGACTGACGCCCCTGCTGTGCCAGGTCCGTCGGTCATCGGCATTGCCTTGAGCAGCTTGCCTAGCGTTGCGAGTCGAGTGAGCTTGGGCGGGGAGTGCCCTCCAGACACGGCCCCGGACACCGAGGCCGACGTCAGCTGGGTCGCCGATGGCGTCTTGATCTTCTGAAGCGCCGTGAAGAGTTTGTTGTACTCGTCTTTCATGTGCTGGACGCGAGCGTCGCGCTCTTTGAGCGCCGCCTTGATGCGAAGCAGCTCGGCTTCGGTCTCAGTGAGCCTGCGTTTGGACTCTTCTGCTTGCGCCTTCGTCTTCTTACCGTCCTTGCTGAGCTTCTCGAACGCCTGCACCTGCTTGTTGAGGCGCAGTCCGACGATATGCTGCTGCAGCCGCTGAGCTTCGGCGCGCCACTCCTCGTTCGCGCCTTCGAGCCGAGTCACCTTGTTTTCGTACTCGCGCAGCGCGCGCCGCAGCTTCTCGGCGTCTGCCGGCGTCATGAGCGTCGTCGTGGTGCTGGTGATGCTTCTGCTGCTCTCTACGTGTGCCGTGGCTGCTAGTGAAAGGCTGCCCTGAGCTCCGCCACTGGGATTCACTGCACTGGCGCTCTGGAGGTCGTCGAGCAGCTTCCGCTTCTCCTTCACGAGTTCGGCACACGTTTGCTTCAGCGACTCCACCTACGCGCAGCTCGCATGGCACGTGACCATGAGATCGGTAGCCTCAGCATCTCAGCATCACTCCTCCTACCCAAGTGCTCCAGCCGAGCGTACCTCGAGCTGCTGCTGCTGGACGCGTTGCACGCTTGCTTCGTCTTGCGTGCGGAGCGTGAGCAGCTCGCCGCTGAGCTGCTCGAGGCACCTCTTGTACTGGCGGTCGAGGCGCCGGCGCTCGCTCTCACCGACTGTGACCTGCCTCACTAGTGTGCTGATCTGCCCTCGCAGGTCGTCGTTTGCAGCCTCGAGCCGCTGCAGCTCGTGTCGGGAGCTGTGCTCCTGCGCGTCTTTGCGAGCCGCGGCAGCGCTCAGCGAGCTGCTGAGCTGCTGGTGCTGCTCGCATTGCGTCGCAAACTGGATGCGCAGGTGCGTGCGCAGCGCGTTGAGCAGCGAAATCGGATCCCCGTCCGCCTTGCGCAGGAACTGCTCCTTGCGCTTCTGGCGCGCGAACGCCGAGTCAAAGTGCTGATCCGCTGCTCCGCCGGGTCCCGACTGCTGCGACGAATCGCCTATCGCGCCGGCGGTGCTGCCCCGCTCCATCACTTCCATGAAGAAGTCCACGAGCGCGGCTTCGAGCCGGCCGAGCCGCTTCACCTTGATCTGCGCGGCATTCAGTCGCTCGGCCAGNGGCCGAGCCGCTTCACCTTGATCTGCGCGGCATTCAGTCGCTCGGCCAGGTGCTTCACCTGTCCGAGGGCGAGGGGGGGGGGAGGCAGTTGATAGACGCGCGTGAAGCAATCCGCAGCGTCAGAGCGCTGTAGCAGTACTAAGAACGTAGCACTACTTGAGAGGGCAGAGACCAACGAACCTCGTTCGCAGTCGACAAAGCGGGCGACGACGGCTGCGGCAGCGCCATGGACGCGGCAGACTCGGCGCGCTCCGGCGATCTCATCAGGTGCAACAAGCTGGTGAAGGCTGCAAGCTATATGCAGACGACCCTGACGACTGAAGGCGCTCGTGTTGAGTGTTACGGTCGCTTGTGGTGCTCGAGCGCGCTCCAAGCACGCCGTCATACGCACTCGCCCTAGTGGTTGCCCGCGACCGAGTTGATCAGGAGCGGGTAGCCCGAGTCGAGCGGGATGTGCGGGTTGCGGATGCTCTGGCAGATCGCGGGGATGTCCGAGTGCGGGTCGAGGAAGTCCGCGAGGAAGACGAGCAGCTGGAAGTCGCTGATGCGCTGGACAAAGTCCTCGCTCCGGTAGCGCTGCAGCTGCTCCTTGAGCGCCGCGCGCGAGCGGACGCTGTCCTCGCGGTTGAGCTTGGGGAAGTCGCTCTTCAGCCCGGACTCGTGCGTCGCCACGGGCACGACGCACAGGAAGAAGTTGTTGTCGACCGTCGGCGCCGGCTTGGCCTCCACGAGCGCCGTGAACGTGGCGGCGATGCCGCAGCTCTTCGGGTCCTCTTCGTGCTCCACGAGCGCGCCGGCGCTGAACATCTCGACGCACTGGTCGCTCACCTGGAACGCCTCGAACGACGCCTGCCCGTCCTTGTCGAGCGTC
Source organism: [Pythium] brassicae (nom. inval.) (assembly GCA_008271595.1). Classification (NCBI taxonomy): domain Eukaryota; phylum Oomycota; class Peronosporomycetes; order Pythiales; family Pythiaceae; genus Globisporangium; species [Pythium] brassicae (nom. inval.). The sequence goes on along the minus strand of SMMQ01002776.1, from coordinate 10,895 downwards.
ACCTTGAGCGTGACGAAGAGCGAGTCGCTACCGCCGGCGTCCGCCTGCAGCTGCGCCGCCAGCAGCACCTCGTGCGCAGAAAAGTGGAACGTGTCGTCCTCGCGCGGCGGGTGCGAGAAGACCCAGCCAACCTTCTCGCGGCCGAGCGCCTCTGCGACCGCGTCCACCCGCTCAGCGTGCGGGTCGTCGAGCACCTCAAAGCCGTGCGGCGTGCCGTGTTGCGGCGGCTCGTAGATAAAGTCCACGGTCACCTCCTTCGTCTCGGCGTCCACGGAGCCGTAGAGCCAGCCGCAGCGCGACTGCTGGAACGCGAACTGGCGCAGGTACGCCTGGAAGTCGTTGCAGCTCGCGGCGTCGAGCACCACCTTGGCGGCGTGCGCGCTCTTCTGCGCGCTGATCTTGTACTCGAACTGCGCGTCCATGCGCATGAACTCGCCGAGCGTCCAGTGCATCTTCATGTCGCGCAGCGCCTTGAGCCCCGGGCGGAACGCGCTGCGCTCCGCGCTCTCGTGGTGCGCCACGTGCGTGATGGTGCCGTCCGCGGCCACTTTCGTACCCACGACAGCGCCCGTGGTCACCAACTCGCCGTCGTAATCGAGGAAGAGCAGGTCGCCGTGGCGCACACCGAGGGCCGAGAGCGCGTCGCGGTCGTCCACGGGCCGCGAGTGCTGCTGGTCGAGCGCCAGGTGCTGCGTGGACGCCGCGATCGCGTGTTGCGCTTCCACCCAGCGCTTCACGTCAGCGACTGTCGCTGTCGGCGCTAGGTCGGGCACGCGCCACGTCCCGTTCTTCGAGCGCACGCGCACGAGCATACTGTTGAGGTTGGTGACTTGGCGATTTTGGATCCGACGAAGTTGAGAGAAAATCTGCATTCTTTTCGAGAGATTCTACGAATTATCTTCAGGCTTTGATTTTGTATGTAGAAAGAAAAGAAGAAAATAATTTGTGTAGCCATTTCAGGACTTCGACCTCTGTTGACGTCACGAGAAGCGCCAAAGTTGCCGCGCGGACAGCAGACGCACTCGTAAGCGCCATTCGTGCACGCTGCACTTAGCACTAGCAAAAGAAATGCATGCAAACATGGGCTTGAAGGGTTGGACCCGCATCGCTTCAGGTGCAAGCGTGCAGATGCGAGGCAAGTTCGTGTTGAAGCTGGCAAGGAGCGAGAGCACACAACACCAGAACTCCAGCTGGAGCGAAAATCTAGAGAAAGAGAACCCGCCATGCTGACTTCAGAGGTTGGCGTTCGCATTCACGCGGAGGGCGTCACCGATCAGATGTGGTCTCCCGAGGGCATGCAGGTTTCCGCACAATGTGCGAGCGTATCGACCAGTGACTGGTCCAGTCCGCATGAGCACGAACTGGTCGCGGAGTCTTTGTGCGCGCGGGGGTGGTGCTTCTGGTGGAGACGGAAGAGACCAGCAAGAAGAACGAACACACGAGTCCGAGTCGTCTGGTCGTCCCTGACGTCCCTGACGTCGTCGAGTCAGACAAATCTGGTTGTGAACGACGATTGGTCAAAACTCGGTCGTCATTGAGAGGCGATTGGCTGGCGGAGAGAAGGTCGCGCGAAGGTTGCGCGAAACGAGCCGCTCTCGCCCATCAGTTGCCGCAGTTGCAGCTCCCCGAGGACCTGAGGGCCGAGTGCCGCCGCTCCAGCTCCAGTGCCAGCGCTCGGAGCGCTTGCCTGGGCATTCCGAAAAAGAACCGGTGGGCACCACCGGTCTCTCTTCACTTCTCTACCGCTCGCACCGCCGAACCCACGCCACCATGGTCAGCGTCCAGCGCAGCACTGTCGACATGGTGCTGCTCGGCGCGCTGCTCGTGACCGCCGTGGTGCTCACGCGCCGGCGTTCGGAGCAGGTTCGGCAGTGCGGCAAGCTCAAGAGCGCCGACGCCTCTGACGCGCGCGAGCTCGAGCTCGTGAAGGACATCGTGTACATCAACAACTCGGTCGGCCAAGGCTCGTTCCAGCTCAACCGGCGCAGCCGCACGCTCAACGAGGAGGGCAACCAAATCCTCGTGGTCGGGGTCTGCGGCGGCTCCGGCTCTGGCAAGACCACGCTCTCGCGTGCCATCATGACCGAGTTCGGCGCCGAGCGCGTGACGTACCTCTCGCACGACTACTACTACAAGGACCTGGGCCACCTCACGATGGAGCAGCGCGCCGAGCACAACTTCGACCACCCGGACTCGCTCGAGACCGACCTGCTCGTCAAGCACCTGCGGCAGCTGCGCGCCGGCAAGCAGGTGGAGGTGCCGTCGTACGACTTTGGCACGCACTCGCGCTGCGAGGCGACGACGCTCATGAAGCCCAATAGCGTGATCCTCGTCGAGGGCATCCTGATCTTCGCGGACACGGAGCTCGCAGAGCTCATGGACATCAAGATCTTCGTCGAGACGTCCGCGGACATCCGGCTGGTGCGCCGGCTGCGGAGAGACATGGAGGAGCGCGCGCGCACGGCCGAGTCGGTCATGAACCAGTACATGAAGACCGTGCGGCCGATGCACATGATGTTCGTGGAGCAGTCGAAGCGCGTGGCGGACATTATCATCCCGCACGGCGTCAACTCTGTTGCGCTCGACATGATCATCTCGCGGTTACATAGCTTCACGTCGAGCACGAGCGGCAGCGAGCGCTCGGACTCGGTCGGCGACGCGGACGACCTGGCGACGAACGCGGCCGCCGCGTGATTGCTGCAGGGATGGCATCCAGTGTGACTGACTGGACGGAACCCAGTCAGCTAGCCGTCCGTGCAGCGAGCCAGTCAGTCAACCAGCCAGCAGAAGCAGGAGCGAGCGTCGAGAGCATTGAAAAAGCCAGCGAATGCGTGATGTCGAGTGAGCGAACGCGCTCGTGGATGTTGCGAATCGAGTCTCTGTGCCACTGCCGCTCGGACGCTAGACGCACGCAAACTGTCCGGGAGCGACCTGGTGCCACGTTGAGGCGTCGTGCTGGAAATCACACGTGCTGGCGGTAGCCCTGGTCGTCCATGCCCTCCTCCATCGCGCTCTCGTCGACACGGAAGAGCTCCATGTCCCAGATCCGCTCGCTGCAGCGACAGCCAACGAGAATGCCGCAGTCGCACCAGTCGCGCGAGCCAAGCGACAGAGGCGTCTGTGGTTCGTTGTGGTCGTGATCGTGGCGGTCGTGCTGGTGGAGGTGGCCCGAGTGGCTGTGGCGAGTGAGCGTGTTGGTCGGCATCGTGTCGAGCGGATCAATCGCGGCCATCGCGACGACGCCGAGGAAGAAGCAGAAGACGATGTGTGGGCGCATCTCCGATTGTGTTGTGCCAGTTGGTGCATGAACTCCATGTGTGGGGCAGTAGAAGAGAACAAGTGAGTGTTCTCGCAACGCCTGCTCCCGTTCGGAGCACCCTCCCAATTGCAAGCCGTGACGTGTTGCATTCGAGGGTTAATACGAAATTAACCCCTTCCTTCCGCTCATTGATGCACCCCCCTCCCCCGAGTCCCCCAACACAACTGCGGACGTCGGTGCCAACAGCAGAGCTCTCGCTGCAAACAACCCCCGGTGGTCCGCGGCCAACAAAGAGTCAGCACACTCCACCGCGGTTAAGCGCGCGCGATGACCGCCTCGAGCTCCTCGACGGTGCACACGTGGAAGCCCTTCTCGCGAGTCACGATGGCCAGCTCCACGTTCGACTTCGTGAGCTTCTCCTCCATGTGCTGCTTGAGCGACCCGATCGCTAGTGTCTCGGCCTCCGCGATCGTCATCGTCTCCGAGTAGCTCTCCTTCAGGTTATTTAATGCGCCTTCCGAGCCCGAGCCGATCGCGTGCGCCCGCACCGGCACGTACGTCCCCGACGGGTCCGACGAGTAGAGCTGCGGGCCGGCGTCGTCCACGCCCGCGAGCAGCAGCGCGACGCCGAACGGACGGCTCATCTTCTGCTTGTGGTTGTTCTCATCCGAGCCCTCGCCGAAGCTCAGCGCCAGGTCGCAGATCGCCTGCGTCAGCGCGTGCACGCGGATCTTCTCGTTGTACGAGAACCAGTGGTTCGTCGCCTCCACGCGCGCGTGGTCGATCAGCGTCTGCGCGTCGGCCGTGATGCCGCTCATCGCCGCGCCCACGTGGCGGTCGATCTCCATGATCTTCTCGATGCTGCGTAGCGAGCCAGAGTGCCAGAGCGCAGCAGGTGAGCCTTGTCTCGTCATTTTGCTCTCTACCAACGCAAGTACAACAGCAGCGAAGACGCAGGTGCATACGCGTGGCTTCGCGTACCTGCCAGGCTCCAGCAGCGGCGACGTCAGGCGCTTCTCGACCGCCAACACGACGCCCTCCTTCGTGCGGATGCCGATCGCCGTCGTGCCCATCTGCAGAGAATCACACAACGCATTGCCGCGCAGCCCTCGTCAGCTCATTCCCGCCGGAAGAACGCGAGAATGCGTAGCGGTCGCTGAGAAAGCGTCACGAAGGACGCACCTTGATGGCTTCGATCGCGTACTCAACCTGGAAGATGCGTCCCTCAGGCGAGAACGTGTTCACGCCGCGGTCGTACTCGGTGCTGGTAGCGGAGAAACGACCATAACGAGCGAGGGTGAGAGGCTAAGCGCGCGTATTAAAGGAGGCGATGCGTTGCGAGACGCACTTGTTCTGGAACATGGCGCTTGTAGATGGCTGCGAGCGACTTCGTCCTGCGTCCTGGTTGCTGCGATGCGATCTGCGCTGCGATTCCTCCCCTTGATATCTTCGACGAGTACCGTGCACGACATTATAATACTATTCAGTCTTATGTTCGATTTCGAAGTTAAGTGAATTGATTCAGTAAGTTGACAATATACAGTGCTGCACACTACGATTTCAAAACGATCCGTCAAGCACGGTTGTGGTACTCACGAGGTGACCATGAAACAACGGCAACATGCCTCCAACCTTTGGGTTGAGGCGCTGCAACGAACCAGTCCCACGCACGCGTGGGACACACGTTGTTCAGCAGTCGGCATGCCGACGCTCTGAAGCGTCATGGACTCGAGCAGCCAATGCGGAAGGCGCCAAGACCGTGTTCTCGCATGCGCCACGCACGCGCCACGCACGCGCGGACGGACGGCGGTTGCCCGTCCAGCACAGCACAGTGCTACGTCAGCGCCGCTTGCGGCCACTGCTCTTCCCAAGAGCCGCTTCGCCGCGTCCGATATCATTGACGACGAATCGGTCGGCACGAGTCGGCAACAACGTTGCTATCGGAAAGTCCGGGTTGAACTCGAACGGTTGCTGCCACGCAAGTAGCACACTTGCGATTCCGCACCCAAGCGCGCACGCGACCTTCATCTCGACTGGCCACCTTTCAGCTACTTCAGACCAAGAAAACTCCATGACAATGGCGACACGCACTTGCGATGCTCAAGCGCACGAGCCGCTACCCAAGGGCTCGTTCCGGCGCTGGATGCGCGAGCAGGAGCGCCAGGATGACGCTGTGCGCGCGATCCAGACGGCCGTGCGCAGCAAGCTGCTGCCGACGGCGGTAGTGAACGGCAAGGCTGCTGCGGCAGTGGTGGTTGGTGGCCTGTCGAGCTGCAAGGCGCTACCGACACTGGCGACCAGCGTGGCGTCCACGTACAGCTCGACGGGCGAGTCGTCGTCGACATCCTCGGACGAAGCCGACGAAGAGCACGAGCAGCTCGAGGTGTTTCTCTGGCACGGCGCTGTGCTTGGGGCGGAGCTCGACGAGTGTCCCGTCACGGGCTATCCGCGCGTCGTCGACGATGCGAACTGCAACGACTCGCTGCCTGGGATGTGGAACGTGCGCAACGGCGACTTCCTCGTCTCGGTGAACGACGCGAGCACGCACCGCGCGCACATGTCGATGCGCCAAGTGGAGCGGATCCTGCGCGACGGCGTGCGGCCGGCGGTGCTGCGCTTCCGCCGCCCCGGCACCAACGAGATGGAGAAGCGCGTGATGACGCGCGCACGCCGCCTCACAGCGCCAGCTCGTCAGGAGCAGCTTCGGCGGCGTGAGCGGCTCGAACAGTCGCTCAGCTACATCGTCTGGCGCGAGGAGGACGCGTCGCTCGGCATCGGACTCAAGCCTGACAAGAGCAGGCCGTACCCGGTCGTGTCCGAGGTCGGCGGCTGCGGCGCGGTGGCCCGGCAAGCCGAGCGCAGCCCCGTGAAGCTGGGCGACCTGCTGCTCTCCATCAACCACCTCGACGTCTCGCAGATCGGCGTGAAGAGAGCCGTCGACATGCTGCAGTTCGCGCCGCGACCACTCGTGCTCACGTTCCGGCGAAGCGTCCAGCCGGCGCGTGAGGCGCGCTGCCTCGACCTGTAGTCAGGAAGGCGCTGCCTCGACTGCTTGCACTTCAGTAGGTATTTATCGCGGACGCACATCGAGGTGGGTGACGACTGTGGCACTCGTCGACAGAACAGATTCGGCGACGACGCGTCCGTTCCGACGTGAACGTCACGGGACTTCCACACACAAACGCAAGTTATTTGACTTGAGTTTCCCTTTTGCTTTCTTGCCCTCGGGAAACAATCCAGGTTGCTTTCCCCAGCTTCAAAATCTGGTGACTCAGATTTTGGTAATTCTGGTGACTCAGAAACATGCGCGACGAACGATTTGCTCAAGTACTGTAGCA
>SMMQ01002775.1:3245-18320 GCA_008271595.1 [Pythium] brassicae (nom. inval.) | reverse complement strand
GTTACTGTCGCTGGTCACCGGTCCAGGCGCGGTCCGCTTGCGCTGGAAGTTGCGCAGCGCCAGCAGCGTCAGCTTCTTCGCCTCTGCACACTGCGGCAGCTGGAACACGCCCGTGACCACTTTGGTCGTCGTCGCGGTCGAGAAGTGCTGTATCAGCTCGCCGGCGGGGTCGAAGATCCCCTCTACGTACACCTCGACGATACCCGGAACGGGCTCGCGATAGATGAAGCACAGCTGCGCCTTGCCGCGGACCACCGCGCGCTGGTCGAACGGCGGGCAGCTCCGCACGTCCACAGACCGGAGCATGTAGTAGCCGAAGCGCACGCCGTGCGAGTCGCGCTCGATCCCTATCGCGTGGGCGACGCACCAGTCGCGCGGTTTGATGACCAGCGGCGCTGGGAGCTGCGTGTAGAACCACTTGATGCCGAGGTAGTGGTACGGGTCGTCCGGCGTCGCGAGCTCGAGGTTCGTCAGCACGGTGCAGTCCGAGGCTGCTTTCGTGAACGCCAACGTGGTCTTGACCTCGTCGTGCGAGGCATGGTACGCGCCGAGCAGCACGTCCTCGATCGATCCCTCGATGCGGCCGACAGTGAGGACGCTTGGCTCGTGGGCGCCCGCGTCGCTACGGAATACGGCTGTGTGCGCGCGCCGCCGGAAGACGCGCAGTTCGCGCTTTCGCTTGACGAGCCACCACTTGGCGGTGTCCACCTCCCGCTTGGCCGCGTGCACGAACGCGAGCTCATCCGCGAGGGTGAGCTCGAGTTGCGCGCGTACGGTGTCGCGGATCTTAGTACGCTCGTCGTCGGTGAGCTGGGTGTCGCCGAAGTAGCCCTTGGGCAGCGGAGGCAGCCTGGCCTTGCCTGGTGTGGCCATGGGGGGCCGGCGAGTGGTGCTGTGCTGTGCTGCGCTGCGCTGGTCGGAGACTGCTGTCGATCTGTACTGCTTGAGGTCCGAATCGCGAGTCGCGAGGTGAGTGAGCCGTCCTTGACGAGAAATGGGAAAAAGCGTACCACGTCCGATGGCGTTGGGGGATGATCAAGCGGGAAGAGTGGCTGCGAGTTACTCGCGCGCGACTCGACGAGTGAATCGAGTCGATATTGCATCGACGAACGATTGACTGAGCGAGTTGGAGCTGGGTGGCGCAGGGCGCCTGTGACGCAATGTCAACGATTCGGTTGGCGGCACCGGCGGGGTGCACCACCACCGCGAAAGCCACTCACACGTTGCTGTGCGGCACACCAGCACACACGCTTGTAGTATAGTGCGACTGGCGGGCTCTCTGACCAACGGTCCAGTGAAATGAACCTTTCCAACCACCCTCGTCTCGTTTTGTTGTGTCTGCCGCCGCGCCGCGCCGCGTCGCGCCTCCTGTCAACCCTGTCGGTGTCCTCGCGAAAGAGGATCGCTCTCTCGATCCAATCAATCCACACGCGGGCTTTTGACTTGGAAATCGAGCAAGTAGTACAGTCAGTCAGTACTGAACTGGACGGTGTGCTCGGCGGAGCTGCAGCAAGTTCCGCTCATCAGAGGCATTCATAGCTCTCTTGCATTAACTTAGGCACATCACATCACGCGCTCGGCGGCGCCGGCCTCCTCCTTCTCTTCCGTCTCCTCGCCTCCGCACGGGTCTCCTCCCTCCCCCCGATCACATCTTGCGCATGATCTCCTCGTTCGCCTTGGTGAGCTTGAAAATCTGGGACGCCGCCCTCTGGAGCTCCACCATCTTCTGAAACATGGCCGCCTGCTCTTCCTTGGTCGTGCGCGCGGCCGGTGGCGGCGCGGCGTAGCGACCCGGCGGCGCGCTCGCGGTCGACGCGCTGGGCGGCGCCGAGTCCAGCGGGTGCGAGCCGGCGCGGCTGCTGCCGTGGCCCGCGCGGTTCGACCGCTCGTCGATCATCTCCTCGATGATCTTCTCAAAGTCGCGCTCGTTCATGCGGCTGAACTGCTCGTCGTCCGACACCGAGCCGCCGTGCTCGTCGCCGCTCGTGGACGCGCTCACGCTGTTGAAGCGGTGGCTCCGGGAGGTCGGCGGCCGGCAGCGGCTGGCGGTCGAGCTCGGTGTCGCGCTGCTCACCGTGCGCGCGGGCCGCGCGGCGGCTGGGAGGTGGTTGTTGGTGCTCGCGTGCAGCGAGAACGCCGGCTCCGCGGGCCGCACGTGCAGGCTCTGGGCGTCGAAGATGCAGCTCTGGCAGCACGCGACCTCGCACACTGCGTGGTTCGCGCCGACAAAGATGTCGCGTCGCACGCGGCACTTCTCGCACGCCGTGACGCCGCAGATGTTGCACACCTTGAGCGTCGAGAAGAGCCCGTCGCGGCGCACGCACATGTAGCACGCCTTCTTGACCGGCTCGCGGCCGCCGCGACCGGCGCGGTAGTTGCGCAGCGCGAGCAGCGTCAGCTTCTTGGCCTCGGCGCAGCGCACGGTCGCGGCCTGGCCGCAGAAGATCTCGCAGCTCATAAGGATCGAGACGACGGGCAGCACGCTCCCGGCCGGGTCGAAGAGCCCCTCGGCGTAGATGTGAATCCCGCCCGGCGCGTCCTCGGCCTCGCGGTACACGAACGAGAGCGAGCCCTGGCCGCGCACGACGTCCTTGGCGTCGAACGGCGGGCAGTTGGGCACGTCGACCGTGTGCACGACCATGTAGCCGAAGCGCTTGCCCTGCGCGTCGCGCTCGATCCCCATCGCCTCGATGTAGCACCAGTCGCGCGGCTTGACGAACATCTTGCCCGGCAGCTGCGAGAGCGCCCACTTGATCCCGACGTAGTGGAACGGGTCCTCCGGCGTCGCGAGCTCGAGCGTGTGCAGCACGGCGCAGTCCTTCGTGAACATGTCGACGAACGACACTGTCGTCTTCATCTCCTCGGTCGACTTGTCGTACGTGCCGTAGATGAGGTCCTCGAGCGTGCCGTCCACCCGGCCGACAGCGAGCAGCGCCGGCGTGCTGCCCTCGCCCGCGCTGTCGCGGCGCCGGAAGATGCGCACCCCCTTCTTCTTCTTGAGGAGCTTCCACTGCGACGAGTTGACCTGCCGCCGGTGCCGGAGCACAAAGTCGCGCTCGGCGCGCACCACGGCGTCGACCCGCGCCTTCGCGGTCGCGCAATACGCGGCGCGCTGCTTGCCCGTGAGCGCCGGCCCGCGCTGCTCAAAGTACTTTCGGTGCACCGGGAACTTGGGGGTCGGTGCTGCAGTCGTTGACATGGTGGCCGCCATCGCCCGGTCAACCATGGCGGGCGGGCGGACGGATGTGTGGATGTGGGGCGTGGGCTTTTGGCAGTCGCGTGTTGAGCGCTGCGTGGCGTCTCGTGGCGTTGCGGATTGGCGAGTGGGGCGGCTCCGCGAGTAACTCACAGAGTTACGTGGTCTCGGAGCGCGACCAGCGATTGATCGACCGACAACCAAGAGCGAGTGAGTAAAGTGCGTGTGTCACTTCGAGACGGTCACTTCGAGACGGTCACTTGGAGAGGAAGTGTCGTCTTGATGTGTCCTCGAATCAGGAGCGTCTGGCGCTCCCGATGAACTCCCGCACTGTTTCTGTCATTTTGAGGAAATCGGGTGAGTTGGAGAGTCCACGATTCTGACAGCAAATCGGGAGCGGCAGCGTATGTCCGATACGTAGTGGAACCTTGTATACTTTGACGAGTACGCAAGGGGCGGGTATGATGTGAGCGCGCACACCAGAGGTCAACCACCCAAGTTTCACCTGTTGCCATGCGTGCCATCCCTCGAGTGCCTTGTGGACCGGCGACGGTCGCAAGTCTCAGGTCGCAAGTCTCAAGTCCGTGACCGCGCCGTTGGCCGGGGTGGTCCTGATGAGATTCCGAAATCCCAGGGCCTGAGGGCAGGCCTCGCCCTCGTCGTTGTCGCGCTCAACAAGCCGCCATGTGCGCGAACCCTCGGACATGCCGAAGCGCAGCCAGCAGCACCAGGAGGAGAAGCTGTCGTGGCATGATGAAAGCGTGTTCACATTATTGTCCTGCATCACCCGATTTCTCGCTCGCACACCGCACGTGGCAACAAAACGGTCCGGCTCCTTTCCGGTGCGTCGTCGCCTCGGAGGGATGGATGTTGTGAAACCAGCAGCACCAAACTCTGGTGCTGCTCCGGGGTCGAACCTACACTTGCTTGCTCTTCACTCTCGATCTCGATCTCTCGTCGACAACAGAGGTCTCGCTCGCTGCGCCTCGTCCGGTCTCCTACATCACGCCACCCTGCACGCACGCGCAAGTCGCCGGCGCGAGAAGACTCTCATGTCACCATGTCACCATGTCACCTGGTACATGAACGCGCGATAAGGCTCTCATGTCACCAAGTCACCTGGTACATGAACAGCCTGAAAACATGTACGCATCGATGATTGATTAGTACAAGCGACTTGGTCGAGAGCACAAACACAGGCAGGGCAGAGCTTGCTCCAGCAAAGGCGAGCGAAGCTCAAATGTGTGGCTGCTGGAGTGCTGTTGCGACAGAGGTGACACTTACAGTACGGCTGTCGCGGGGGCAATGTCTGACTCATAGCGACCACGAAACTGACCGCATCTCGAACACCATCCACCAACCAGCTCGGCAGCAGCCTGGATGCACACGCAGCTTGCGATGTGAGTCTGGACGAATCTGACACTACAAGCTTGGATGGAGACACAGCACTGCTGTAATAGCACCAGTCACACACACGACGTGTGTGTCGGGGGCCTCCCTGACCACGGAATTCGCGACGATGTCAATCGAGCAAGAATTCAGTTGCTGGCGTTCATTCAGCAGCGTCGCCAGGAACCACAGCTGTCATTCGAAGTCACTTTGGATCGCAAGCGCATTTCCGAGCAGGTTTGGAACTGATGCAGTGTTGCGTGCTTCACACTGGAAGCGTAAACCTGCAAGACTCGCCTCTGCGCGCCAGTCGATTGGATCGTGCCACCATGTTGTCCGAAAGGCTCGCTGCCAGACGAGCTTGCTGCGGAATCAAGGACAGCCTGTACGTACTGGTACAGGATTTAAACTACGGCATCTGGCGCGCTGCGACCGATCTGCGGCCATCGTTGTGAATCTGCACAATCCACACACACATACATGTTTGGATGCACACATGAACACACTGGCGCTTTTCGAACACGATGGCATTCCTAGCATGACAAACATGAGCACCTCGTTCGTGTGGAAAGCGAGGAGCATTTACGCAGTTCGCGCGGGCAGAGAGAGAGAGAGAGAGTCGAGCATGAGCAAGAGTCTCGAGGTTGCATGCCATCCGCAGCGAAACCTACGGACAGGAAGGTAGACATTGTCGACAAGAATGCGGTACCAATCAATCACAGTGACTGGCACAAGAATTGCATTCTTTTCTTTTTTCAAAGTTGTAAAGTTGTCATCTGTTGAGTCGAGTCGCTGCACAGTGTGTACTACTGTACTGTACTAAAGCAGTGACAGGCTGTGACAGGCTGCCACTTGCACCTTGACAGGCTCTGCACGGTGTCGAGGTGACGTGAAGGTAAAGAGCTTGCTTGAAAGCACCTTTGCTCATGTGCTCATGAGCGGCGCTCGTGTGACGTGAGTTGCTACAGTATTGTAGGACTTGCTCCAGTACAACGTGTAGAACTGGGATACAGTACTGCTGACTACCCGGTCCTGCACCCATCCATGCCGTCCCAGGCACAGCGTCGTATGGTACACCAGCACCTAAACGCAGCGTCTGACCTACTGGAAGGCTGTCGCGGCAGCCTTGTGTTACAAGAGAGCACAATGTTTAGATAGCAGGGAGCGACTACACACGATCCAGACGGTCTGCCAACCGCTCCAGCCATTCTTCCCCGAGCACGGCTCTCCCATCTGCCGCCGCCAACATCCTCATTTCAGGTTTTGACCCGACAGACGCACGAGGCGGGTGCGTACACCACAGGAGCGGGCTCGATACAACCAGCCGAGCGCACGAGCAGCCGGACTGTGTCAACGACGGACACGATGCAGCAGCAACAGCAACAGCAGCAGCAACAACAGCAACCCCGGCGAGCTTCGAGCACTGCGGTGCCGCTGAAGCCGCAGCTCGTCGTGAAAGGTGCCGTCACGTATACCCCGTATCTCAACGACACGCCTCCGTCGGGCGACTTCGTGTACGTTCGTACAGAACTGTCTGGTCTTCGAAGGCTGAGAGAAGCTGACAAACTGACCCTTACTCGAACGTTCGCAGGGACATCGGCGAACTCGATAAGATCGACATGATCCTCGAGTCTCCGCGCTTCAATGACGACAGTCGGCCACTTCCGGCGGCCCGCCGCGTGATCGGGTCCCTTACCGCGACCGCGATCGCGTTCATGGTGTGCTCCGGCAGCCCTATCGGCACAGAGCCGGTGATCTCGTCCGCGGGGCCGCTGATCGGTATGGCGGGATTGATCTTCTACCCACTGCTCGTCACGATCCCGTTCGCGAACATCGTAGCCGAGATGTGCTCGGCATTCCCCGAGGACGGCGGCTTCACGGTCTGGGTCTTCAACGCGTTCGGTCCGTTCTGGGGGTTCCAAGTCGGCTACTGGTCGTGGATCTCGAGCGTGCTCAACGGCGCGCTGCTTCCCGGTGTGATCGTCAAGCTGTTCACAGACTACTACAAGGCCGAGATTGGATCGCCGATAGTCGAGTGGCTCGTCAAGGCAGCGATAGCAGTCGTCCTCTCGATCCCGGCGCTTCTCGGCACGCCCAACGTCGGCCGCATGAGCATCGCCTTGTGCGCAGTCGTGTTCACCGCGTTCCTGGTGTTCACAATCTGGGCGTACTCAGTCGCGGTCGACTTTGACGACTTGTTCGAGATTCGCCACGAGGTCACAGAGTACAACCCGGAGACGAGGGATGTCGTGCTCGAAGGCGGGATCGCGATCGACTGGGCGACGTTCGTCAACACACTCTACTGGAGCTACGACGGCATGGTCATGATCTCCGTCTTCGGCGGAGAGATCCTGAACCCGTCCCGCGTGTACCCTCGCGCGATCATGGTCACCGTGGTGCTCATGCTCGTGACCTACATCATCCCGATGCCCGCGGCGCTCACGTCCGACAACATCCACTGGTCTCTGCTCACGGTGGACTCGTACCCGCTGCTCGCGTCCGACATCGGCGGCTCCTTTCTCCGAATCGTGATCATCGTGGCTGCCGTGTGCGCGAACGCGGGAGCGTTCATCGCGACGATCTACACGCAGGCGTTCCAGACCGCGGGCATGGCCGAGCACGTCCTCCTGCCGGACGTGTTCGCGAAGCGCAGCAAGCGCTTCCAGGCCCCGTACGTCTCGGTGCTTGTGACGCTCGTGTTCACGCTGTCGCTCCTGAGCCTCGACTACGAGGACCTCCTCCCCATGACGAACGCGTACTCGGCCGCAGTCAACCTGCTCGTGATCGCGACAGCGTTCCAGCTGCGCAGAAAGCTCCCATACATTCCGCGGCCCGCCAAGGTCCCGGGCGGCACGATCGTCCTCGCGGCGATCGCCGTGCTGCCGACAGCGATCATGTGCTACATCACGTACGAGGCGCTCACGGAACACCTCACAGCGCTCATCATCCTCATCGCTCTCCTCCCGGGGCTCTTGTATGGCGGCTACATGCTCTATCGCCACCGGAATGCGACCATGGGCTGGTAGCCAAGCGTCGTGAAGAGGGAGGAGGGGGTGCACATGCAAATCATGTGGGTATGTCACCGTCAACAGAGTCTGCTGCTTGATCTCACTGTCATTGCAAGTCGATGCGTTTTGGACGAGTCTCGCGCCACTGGAAGCTGCTTCAGCCCACTGTGGCTGCAGTGTGACTCTGGCGATCGAAAACACAGTGTGTGGACGAGCTGCACACCAGATATCTTGCGTGACGCTACTCTACCCAAGTACGACACAAGTACTAGCAGACAAGCAGGCGTGTGCCTGCACTTCATCTCCGTCTGCGTGCAGCAGCGGCCTCTGTTCGAGTCGGCGTGCCGTACGCTGAGGACGGGTCTCCGCTGTCGCCCGCGCTCGAGCTGCCAGCAAACGCGTCCGAGATTGCCTCGAGCGCCAGCAGCGACGCCTGCTGTTCCGCTTGGATGACACCCTCGAGGCCCTCAACCTGAGCTTCGACCCTGCGCACGCGCTCGTCCAGGCGCACGCTGTCCTTGACGATGCTCTCTGTGAAGCGACAGAGCACGCTGTTCTGGTTCGCGTCGAACTCGTGCTTGAAGTGCGCGAGGTGGTTCGACACCGCGTCCACGATCGCCTGGGGGCTCGCAGCGCCAGACATCTGCTCTCGCTGCTTCATTCGCTGCAGCTCGGACATCGTGAGTTGCTCGCTCGCGTGCACGCGGCTGGCGACAAGCTCTTCGACCTGGGTCTGCATCACGAGTGACAGCGGGGTCGTCGGCAGCAGCGCGCCGAGCTGCTGAGCCGCGGAGCTTGCACTACTCGTGCTCGAAACGTTGCCTTTCGCCTCCTGCCGCGCTTGCTGCATCTGCACGTCGGTCTGCAGGCGTGTGAGCTGAGCGGCGCCCGCCGTCACGCGCTCCGCCAGCACATCAAGCCGCGCCTCCAGCCGCGGGATCGCTCGCTCGCACGCGTCGACCTTGGCTGCCAGGAACTGCACCTGTGAGGCGTTCTGGGCCGACGCGAACGCGCACGGACGTGAGCGGAGCGACACTGTCGTCTACGCACTGAGAGAACACACTGCACGCGCACCTTCTCCTGCTGCTGGCTCTCCATCCGCAGCAAGAAGAGTCCGAGGCGCTGCTCGAAGTTCTGGTTCATGCACTCGATGGTTTTGCTCACAATGTACTCAACGTCGACGTGCTGCCACTGCTGCTGCTCGTGCTGCTGGCGCTGCTGCTGGAAAACAGGAGGATCCGTGCGAGGACGGTGGTCGCCTTGGCTCGTGGTGCTGCCGCCTGATGCTTTCGACTCTGCTGGATCTTCTGGCTCTGCATCACCGACGAGAGGTGTCGGCGAGTTTGCAAGTCCGCTTTCATTGCTCAGTCTCGACTGCTGCGTCGCATCGCGCGTCGCTCGTGGGGGATCTGGATCCGCCTTCCCAGTCGCCCAGGCAGCGCGTTCTGCACTCGCTCCAGGCTTTGCAGCTGCGATAGAGTCGAGCTCCAGCCCTGGTGCGCTGCCTACGTGAACTTGAAATGACGGGAACTTCTGCGATGCGACGAGTGCTACGAGCGCTTGCATACTGTGCTGCTGCTGCTGGTCGCTGTCGCGATCCCTGACGGTAGCGGATGCGGCTTCGTCGAGATACAACTCGCGCAGAGAGCAGACGGAGGACGCGTGGAGAGCTCGGGTGAGGACCGCAGTGCTCGCAGCGGACAGTCGGCACCGCCGAAGATCGAGCACCTGCAGCGTTGTGTGCTCGCGGAACAGCGTGCCGAAGAGTTCGTGTGCGCCTTCGTCCGACAGCAGGTTCCCCGCCAGGCTTAGCGACGTGAGCGTCGGGGTCGAGAGCAGGTAAGATCCGATGCCTTCGATCGCGTTCTCGCTCGCGTCGATGTGGCGAACTCGGACGCCGCTGAGAGCAGCGAAGCCCGCGGACGTGACGCCGTTTCTCGAGATGCCAAGCTCGTCGATGCCGTTGCTGCGGCTGTCGGTGATGGCGCTGGCGTCCGCAGAGCCTCCGAGCGCTTTCAGCGCGTCGACAACTGCTCGCACGCCTCCGTCGCGCAGGTTGTTGTCCGCGAGCACGAGTCTACGCAGTGAGCTGCAGGACTGGAGCGACTGGCTGAGGATGATCCCGGCCTGCCGCGCCAGCCGACACGACGAGAGCTCGAGCGACAGCAGCGAGCGCGACAGCAGCGCTGACATCGAGATCAGCGACGTCATGTTCAGCTGCGAGCAACTGCAAAGCGCAGTGTCAACGCGTGTCTGGCACGGCCGCCATTACGAACAGGGGAGCAGGTAACCAAGAGCAACGGGAGCTAAGTGAGACGTACTTTCGGAGCACTAAGTGCGTGAGCTGCACTTTGTTCTGCGCGAACCGCTCGACCGGCACCGCGAAGAAGCCATCCGAGAGCGTGCAGCTTTCGAGGCGAAGGCGCTGGAACCCCTGCTGGCATCCTGGACAAATCAGTGCACATCACACAATGAGCGAGCGCGTCGAGCGCGTCGGCTACGGCTTCGCAGCTGTTGAAGCAACAGTGTCCAGCACTCGAGTGCCTTGAACGCACGGCGGAAGAGCTGGTCGAGAAGCTGAGGCGAGACGTCGTCGAAGCGGAAGTTCCGGAGCTCGAGCGCTTCGAGGTTGACGCTGAGGCGGATCGCGTCTTCGATCGCGGCGGCGACCGCCTCCTTGTGCTACGATACGAAGGGCAGAAGTGAGAGGAAGAACAAGTGTGCTGCTGAACGGATTCGCTCCCGATGGTGCTTGCAATCGGCTTGCACCACGATGCTTTAGATCCTTACCTTGCTGTGGAGAATGCACACTGGCGTGTGGTTGCCACCGGAGGTCCTGAGTGTAGCCCTGGGTGAGGTGTGTCTGTCGCCCGACGCGTTCTCGCCCTCCATGACGCAGTGACTGCAAGTTGATACAAGCCGAGCGCACACGCGCGCGGGAACCGAGTGAACGAAGCGGCGTGGCGGTTCCAGCAAGAAACGGTTCGATTCTTGCAGACATCGACTGGTGTCGATGTCGGCGTCATGGTGGAACCAACTCCGCGAGCCTCGTAGCTTGATCAGACCACACGTGGCGTGTGAGACCCGCGTCGAGCGGAGGCCATCGGAGCGACCAAGGATCACATGGATACATTGCACCCCGAGATCAACAGTCCGGAACGTAGCGATGCGAGGGATCTCTCCTCGCTTCCCAGACGCTGCACGATGCCGACATAGAGACGCGGTTCAAAGTGCTGTCGTTTGTTGTTGTGGAAGTAGCTGCTGCTCGGTGTCGGCTTTCTCGTCCGGGAACTCGTACACGGCTACGACTTGTCCATCTCGCGCTCGCTTGCACCAGTCCGAAGCCGAACGTTGGGCGCCTGTTGTCGGGCTATGCATCAGGATATCAGGAAGACCAAACTCTTCACAACATCAACAACTCTGTTGGTTTCGTCGCCTCAGATCGGAATAGCTCGAGAGGAGAGAGAGAAAGAGATTGAGGTCGTCCCCCTTGCACGCGCGTGTCGCCCGCAAGACGCAGCTTGAACAAGCAGACAATCAGGTGACTCGCTCGTCCAGACAGCTCACGCCTGCGCGCTTCGCCAACCCCGAGACACATCTTGGCTTGGAGAAGTCGAGCAGCGCGCAAGATGAAGAATGCGTCGCCTCCCGAGATCGTCACGGTCCCCGTCGTGATCTCGGCGCCGTCGGTCTCCGGTCGTCGCAAGAGCCCGTCGCTCAAGCGCTCGTTAAGTTCCCGCGCGCCCCAGAGCACCGTCCCGACGGCGATAGCCGTCCCAACTTCGTCGTCTACGCCAACGTCGCCGACTGGAGGGGACAGTAGCAGCAGCAGCAGTGGCGTCTCCGTTGCGAGAGCCACCTCAGACCCGGGGCCGCCCCCGGCATTGGTCGAGCCGCTTCCGGTCGCGAGCGCAGGGCCGCTTCGCAAAACTGACTCGGAGCGCGAGATCGTCGTCTTGATGCCGCTCGCAGCCGCTTTTCTTGAGCAAGTGAAGCTCGAGATCAGCGTGACGAAGCAGCACTCGGAGGTGCGCTACGTCCTCTCGGTGCAGCACGCGAGGCTCGGGACCACGTGGCAACACGTGCGCTCGTTCGACGAGTACCGCAGGCTGCAGCAGCGGCTGCTCAAGCTGCTCAACCACGGCCATTTTTGCCGGTCCGACTGCCCGTGGATGTTCACGTTCCTCAAGAGCTACTTCCCCAAGTCCCTGCTCTTCAACTTCACGAGCGCGCGCGTGGTCGGAGCGCGCAAGGCCGCGCTCGAGCGGTTCTTCGCCACTGCGCAGAGCTTCCTGCTGAACCGCGCGAACCATGCGTGCGGCTTCCTGAGCGCAGCGGTCGCGAACGAGCTCGTCGAGTTCATCTACGGCGACGTGCTCAAGCGGTACTCGCTTGAGCAGCTCAGCAACGCACAGCCGTCTGTCACGGGAAGCCTCAGCAGCAGCAGTGGCATCCTGGGGATTCGACGAGCCCTCGCCGACTCGTCGGGCGAGTCCGGCTCCGACGAGGACGACGTGAGTACCTCGTCGTGTGCCGATGCTATCTGCCAGCTCTGCGACTCGAGCCTCTACGGCGAAGCGCGTGTGAGAGTGAGTACGAGTGCCGCCGCTGCAGGAGCGGCGCCGTTGTCGACAGAAAGGAATGGCCGCACGAGCAGCTCGCTCTCAGTCGAGTGCAACGAGAGCCTCGAACTGGATATGGTGGTGGCGTCGCTTGTGGCTTCGGTCGGAGCCATGGCCGCCGCGTCGCCGACAAGCTCGAGCTGGAGCTCGGTGGGGAGTACCCCAGGGCGGCGCAGCACGCACTACGTGACGACGCTCGGGTGCGGCCACCAGTTCCATGACGAGTGCGTCGTGCCAAAGCTCAACGAGACGCTGCGCTGTCCAACGTGTGGCCACTTGGAGGTCAAGTGAAGGAAGCGAGTATGAGAGCCAAGGAAAGTGACGACGGCGCACACCATAACCCACCCGAAGATGCGTTCAGAACCACTTCACTTAGTTCCCCAAGCGGGTGTCGCTGCTCGGGCAACAGGAGACGAGCTCTTCTGCTACTATGCAGCTCTCTTGCGGTGAATGTACCACGTGGCTTCACCCCACGTCTCTTGCTGCACTTTCATGGTCCGCAGCAGGTCAAAGTTGTGCGCGTCGGCGAGCGCGTGGGTCGCTGTGATGACGACCGCGCCGGGCTTGCACGAGATCGCGAGCTTCTCCGAGAGTTCGCGCAGCAGCGCCTCGCCGAAGCACGTCGAGTTGAGAAAGACGAAGTCCGCGTTGCCTGGCCACTCCACCTCGAGCGCGTCGCCGAGCGTGAACGCAATCCGCGTGCGCTTCTTCTGGATCGAGAGCGGGAACTGCCGCTTCACCTTGCGGTCCCAGAGCTGCAGCAGCGTCTCGGACATGTCGTGGAGGTTCTGGAGAATCTCGATGCCGTAGCACGCATCAAAGTCGTGGAGGAGCGTCGCCGCGAACACGGCTTTCCCGCTGCCCGAGCCGATGTCGAGGAAGACGCCGCCCGGCTTCTCGAGCACGTGGTGCCAGCGCTTGAGGACGTCGAACACGCTCTTGAATGGACCGAGCGCGATCTCGCCGTACACGAGCGCCATGGATATGTACTGGTTCTCTCTGCGCTCTGTGCGCGAGGCTGCTTTCGCAACGCTCAGCGGATGATCTGCATACAGCGCCTCGAACGCCTGCTGCGCCAGCGCGAACGCACTCTCCGACAGCGACGAGACGGCGAGTGTGTTCGCTGCCTCGGCACTCTCGGACTCTTCCAGCATCGAATCGTCCTTGTCGAGAAGATGATCGAACGCCACGGAGCTCATCATCGCCTTGTGAACCAGAAGGTGTTGGTGGCCGTAGCAGCCCCGGTGCTATCGTCGTCGAAGATGAAGATTTTCACCAGCATGAACCGTCACAAGTCCCGATTTCCAGGTGAACCAATCAAATGGCTACATTTGCAGAATCTTCGGGATTTTGTAGCCATGTCTTCCGGATTCATCCATTCAACCAGCAGCGTGGTTGAATGGCGTTCTTGAACGCAGTCAGTCACTACATTGAGGTGAGCACCATCGCGTGGTGTCTGTGAAAATGTGCGCGCGTCGAGCATGTCCCGGAAGTCAGTGGCAGCGCGACGGTGCGGCGAGGAGGATGTCTTGCTTCGAGGGCGTATTCAGCATTCGGCTCTGCCAGCACCAAGCGAGCAAGCCAGTCAACCAGCGCGCCAACTCCAGCTCAGAGCGGATGAAAACGACAGCGAGCACTCACGAGTTGATGTGGCCAGTGTGGGTTCTGTTCGCCTGCGCTACTCTCCCCCTCCTTGCGCGCATCTGCACCGCAATCACGATCTCTGGACAACCAGCAAAGTACAAGCTCACGGTTGCGAAATTCTCAAGGCCTGATACACCTTCGGTGAGCACCGCTAGTCCGCTCCGCAGCAGCAGCGCGGCGACCAAGCCGGCTTCCCCAACGACAAACTCCGCTGCAAGCGGAGGCGCTCCGATAATCTGCGGTAAGCGCAAGTTGCGTGACGACACTTTCGGCATGACGGACGAGCGCAGCCAGGGCAAGTGGAAGCAGCCACGGCGAGCCGGATGGCCAAGCACAAGATCTCCATCCCACACACTCAAGCGGGGATTCGCGCAAGCGCGAGTCGCATCGTCGAACGGCGTCCGCTCGCTTCTCCGACAGGCGGAGACTGCAACTTGTGCCACGCTTCGGCGTGTTGTCTCGTGCAGCGAAGCGGGCAACAAGCCGAAAGGCTGGGCATCGCTTGGCCGCTCCTGCGAGTGGAGCCAACCCGCCACCGAGTCTCGAGCGCCGACTATCGGCAAGCTCGTCGGGATCCTGGGATCTCGCATTCGAGCGCTCGTGGTCGCAAAAACCCAGAAAGCTGCGCGCGACGCCGCAGCCGAGCTCCTGAGCGCCACTTTCTCATTCCTGGCGTACGCGTTGCTGCTGTCCGTTGTACGGCAGTACAGCGCCGTCGCGATCAGCGCGAGCCTCAACGTCGGCGTGTTCAGCATCGCCTTCTGATCCCTTCGTGTCGCCAACCTCCCATACAGTTGTACAGTGATACCTACAATAGCAGCACAGGGGAGTACAATTTTCTTCACTCGATCGAGAAAGCTCCATTGAGCAGAGAGATCGCCAAACGAAACACGAGCGGAGCCTTGTCGGCACGAGCGTGCGTCCCGCCATCGCCGCTCGCTGGCGTTGGCCTCGCTGCGTCTGGCTCGTATCACATACGCTCACATGCGCCGTTCCGCTCGTGCGCATGCTCTTTAGAGGAAGATGGCGTCCATGGAGAAGATGCAGGCGGAGCAGATGAAGCAAAAGTGCGTCCCCTCCCTCCCTCCCTCCCTCTCTCTGCGGACGCGTGCGTCGCCCGCTGTTGCTGCTGCGTCGTGCGATGCTCTGACGCTTCCTTCCGCCACGCGTCATAGGGAGCAGGAGCAGATGCGCGCGTCTCTCGTGACGCAGGTGA
>SMMQ01002772.1:51017-61338 GCA_008271595.1 [Pythium] brassicae (nom. inval.) | reverse complement strand
CCGCGTGAACTGGTCGGATCTAACAAGGTAAGACGGTTAAACCCACAGACGTGAAACTCACACACCTACTCACCACAAACACACACACACACACATGCTCACTCACTCACTCACTCACTCACTCACTCACTCACTCACTCACTCACTCACTCACTCACTAACTAACTGACTTACTTACTCTGTTACTCACTAACTAACGCAACCCGCGCACACCCAAACGCAATCGTGCAACCGAACACGCACGCAGGCACACACCTCCACACGAAATCACACATACTAATACCCATTAATCCACAGAAGCATGGGCACACACACGCACACGCACGCACACAAATACACACACTCAGACCAACACACACATTCTCAGGCCGAACGAGGGGAAAGACACACGTAACAATGCAGGCAGCCACAAGTGCACAAGAAACATAACCATTTAACATTCATAGAGTTGCGCACTCACAAGCGTACACACAACCGTGGTAGGTAGAGGGCAGCACCACACCAATATATATGATCTTTACCACTGATTGCAACAGGTTCAGAGACCCCTACGACATTATTGAAGAAACCGCCTGCGTAGCGGGCGGCGCCCGGCTAGTCTATATACATAATTTGACATTGTCTGGTGTCTGTCCCAACGAGGAACTGTAACGCTCCAGTTTTGCAATTTTTAATAGTTTGTTCGGGACGGCAGCACACATACGCAGGGAAAACGTACGCATTTGGGTTCGAAAGCGCAGATTTGCCTCCAATTTATCCCTTTAAAGATAATTTCTTTTTACAACGGAACGCGTGGAAGGGTAAACGAATACACATATAAAGAGAGAGAGAGTGTGTGTGTGAGAGAGAGAGAGTGATTGGCGCAATTTGAGAGCGATGGAAGGTCGAAGGGAGGCCGGCGGTGAATAAGTTGGTGAGAGTGATACAGGGGCGGGCAGTGATCCAGGGGCCAGGGTGTGAGAGCAGGAGGAGGGGAGTAGAGGGGTGGTGTGGCTGTGTGTTTGTGTGTGAATATATGTGTGTGTACTTTGCTTGAGAGATCAAGACAGGGAAGAAAAGGTGGAACGAGTGCTCTCCGGGGCGAAGACTTGAATAAGAGCCTTGTCCATCTATAAGTTTTGAAGTGTCCAGTATCCGCCCACGGGATGGTAGCGCTCCATTTTCGCAATTTTGAATAGTTGGTTTGGGACCGCACTAGAACGACGCACCGAAACCGTTAACATTTGGATACAAAACATGATTTGAAAAACAACTTCACGGCACTTTCTCCGTTTTGAAGGGAAATATTTAACGGGTCATCATACACACCCGAGTAAGTACGCTCCTGGTTTAAACCCGGGTGTACCTATTCAGAAAACTCTTAGGATCTCCATCCTACTTGGGCATTGGGTGGCCCTCGTAGCTCAGCAACTCCCTTGATTTCATCACTAGTTTTAAGAGCAACACATAATAAAAGGTCAGAGTTGAAAAAACACGCTTCCTTGTAAGTCCACGTGCAAGCGAGTCGGGCTCCGTGACACCTAGTAGCGCTTTGTAGCCCGTCCAGCGCCATGAACAACCCGCCGATCGAGAGTGTCGACGGCCGGTCGCTCAACCACGCAGACTTCCCCCACTTGCCAGCCTTCAAGAGGGAGGCGCTGCGCCGCCTCGCGAATTCCTTTGGCATCGCTGTGGTCGCGGCGGTGCTGACCGCGACGCCAGAGGCGCAGCAGAGAGTGGTCATCCAAGATTTCGTGACGCGCGAACTCGCCGACTTGCGTCGGCGGGTTACAACTCCCGCGCAACCCGAGACCGAGATCGTCAAGCTGGACGTGTCGAACTACAGTGGCGAAGGACCCCACCGGCTGGCACTCAACCGGTGGCTGTGCGAGGTGGACATCGTCATCTCCGTGCGCCAGCCCTCCAGCGAGCAAGCCCGCACCCACTACCTGCTGTCGAAGCTCAACACCAAGGCCAAGGAGTGGGCCCTTGGCAAACTCGTCGCGGACGCCAGCTCCTTCCCGACCCTCCAGTTACTCAAGGCAGACTCGCGGGTGGCATTCGAGCCACCGCAGGATGATTACCAATGCCGCGCGCCATTCCTCGCACTGCGTCAAGACCGTTCAACTATGCTCGACTACATCCTGCGCACGAGGCACCACGCGTTGTGCGTGGTCGAGCATCCAATCGACATGGTAACGCAAGTTCACATGTTCGTCGCCGGGATAAACTCCGGGCATCCGCGCCTCTACCTCATGCGCAAGCCGCCTGCTACCCTCGAAGAGACGTTCACCATCGCCCTTCGAGAGGACTACAGCATCAAAGCTTCGCGCCACCGCGCGTACGAGACGCGGGTTGACGACAAACCCATCCCGATGGAGATCGACGCCATCGAGCGCGCCGCGCCTGTGCGACGCGGCCGGTTCACGAATGGCCGCAGCCGCAAAAGCTCCTCGGCGGCAAGACAGCTGACGTGCTTTTTCTGCCGCAAGATCGGTCATCGTGCGGCTGAGTGTCGCGCTCTGGCCCCGGTCGTCACCGCGCTCGATGCCGACGGAGGCCAGCCCGGCGAGCGCGCGTCATCAGGAAACGAGCGCCCCCAAAAGGCGCAGGGTGACCTACTAGGCTGATTGGGCGGAACGTTCCTTCAATGGCGAGGCGATCCGTCAGCCCCACTGCACTTCACGCGCAGCTCAATGCCACCACCTCCAGCAGCGACAAGCGGTTGATCGCGCTCAGTGTGCACGCCGCGGGTGCGCGACGGCCTCTGCGCGCTCTGCTGGACTCTGGCGCGACGAGTAACTTCGTGCGTGCGGAAAGCCTCTCATCCTCCCCTCCCGGATTCCCATTCGCGAGCAAGCCAGCAAGATGGTTATCATGTACGCGGATGGCGAACTGCGGGCGCTCCAGCGGCGCTCGGTCACGTTCGTGTATGAGTACGACGGCTTCAAGAGCAGGGACGAGTTCCTCGTCGTCGAGCTGAGCGGATCATTCGACTGCATCTTCGACATGCCGTGGCTTGCGCGCCACCGACCGGATGTTGATCGGCTGAACCACACTGTGCAACCGCGCGACATCGACGTCAACGCGGCCCTTGCGTCGCTCCAGGCGAGCAAGTGGCCGCACGTCGCAGCCGTGGATCCCGGGTCCGCGGCCACGCAGCACCACGAAGCGAGCGATGACCCTTCTTGCGTTGCGTGGTATCACACGTCGTGTGCCTCCTCGGCCGAGAGATTCGTGCCAGGTCGAGAAGAAGAGCTGATGCAGCGGCACCCAGCCAGCCGCGGTCGAGAAGGGGCTTTCGTGGCTTCGAAGTCGGCGCAGCGACGACCGACGATCCGCGCGTCGGTATCAGTGAAGGCAGCATCCGCGCGCGCTGGCGCAGTGCCAGCCTGCCGTGGTCGAGCAGCCATCCCCACGGCGGCGCTCGAGTCGTGTCCGGCGCAGCGGCGTTCGCTAATGACCGCGTCGATAATTGCGAAAACGCCTCCCGCACGCCCTGGCGCGGTGATGCCTGTGCCGTTGTCGGCGGATTCGGAAATGCCAGCCTGAGTGCAAGCTCCAGCAGACACGAGTTCAGCCCCCATGGTGGAGCAGTGGCTCCTAGGGTCGCGACAATGACAGAAATTCAGCACTCGCGGCAGCTCAGTGCAGTTGCTCCGTCGCGGCCTCGCGCTCGCGCCGCTCACACGAGCTCGGACACGCTTGCGTGGCGGACGACACCCCCTTCCGTGTTCGAGACGGTCAGCGTGATGGACCCTGACCGGAGTGGGGCCGTCTCGACACGGCATGAAGCTCGAGAGCCCGCCGCGCGACGCGGCCTCCATCGCGCAGCTCCCCGAGATTCCCTAGAACCTGCTGCATGATAAGCGGTGCGACGAGGTTGTGTAACTATGCCTCGTCGTCGTTGAAGAATCCGCGTCGGAGTTCGTACACGCCATCAGCGAGCAACCTGACGGAGCTGAACCGAAATCAGCACGCGAAGAGCGCTTCGCGGCACAATCGTAGGACGAGCTCGAAGCCTCTGCCAGTCCGGTTCTCGCACTGGCGCGCGAGCATGCGGACCTCTCCCCCGACAAGCTGCCCGCGAGCCTTCCGGCCGATCGCGCGGTCCGGCATGAGATCAACCTCCTACTCGGTACGAAGTACTGCGTTACGCGGCAGTGGCCGCTGCCGAAGGAGCAAGTCGAGGCGATCGGCTGTTTTTTCGAAAGCCGGCGTGCTGCTGGCATGTCCGTGAATCAACGTCGCCGCACTCGAGCCCGACGTTCTGTGCCAAGAAAGTGACAGGTGGATGGCGCATCGTTCATGCATTCAACAAGCAGAACGAGGCGACCATCCCCGCACAGACGCCCATCCCCCGCAAGGACGTGGTGTTGGACACCATGGCTGGCAGCACGACCTTCAGCGCCATCGACCTCACCGATGGCTTCTACCAGATCCTGATGCGCCTGTCCCATGTTCCGCTCACGGCTGTGAGTACCCCCAGCGGGATTCTGTGAGAGTGGCTGGTGATGCTGCAAGGACTTAAGAATGCGCTGGCGACGTTCAACTGGATGGTGTCTCAAGTCCTCCGGCCCCTGCGCGACTTCGCGCCGAGCTACTACAACGACATCTCCATCCACAGCCGCGCAGACGACACCCAGACGGGCGTGGAAGTCCACCTCGCGCACCTGCGCGAGGTCTTCGAGGTCGTGCGCACGCACAAGCTCTATGCGAATCTGAAGAAGTGCATCTTCTGCGCGCCGGAGATCCCGGTCCTCGGCATCTACGTCAGCGCGACCAGCCTCCGCGCTGACCCCGAGAAGGTCGCGGCGATCGTGGCGTGGCCGGTGCCCCGCGACCAAAAGGATCTCCGCCAATGCCTCGGCCTCGCGAACTACCCCCATCACTACCTGAAAGACTTCGCGGCAGTCATCCGCTCCCTCTCGCAGCTGCTCAAGAAGGACATGATGTGGCGGTGGCGCGAGGAGCACCAAGCGGCGTTCTCGGAGGTAAAGCGACTACTGTCGACCGCGCCTGTGCTCGCCTTGGCGGGTCACTCCAAGGCCTTCCACGTCGTCTGAGACGCAAGCGACTTCGCTATTCGGTGCGCCTTGATGCAGGTCGTTAACGACGGCCGCGAGCGAGCGGTGAGCTTCCAGTCCTGCACCTCAAGCCTACGGAGCTCAATTACCCCGTCCACGACAAGGAACTGCTTGCGATGTGGTACGCGCTTGTCCAGTTCCGCGTGTATTTGCTTGGCAACAAGACCTTCGCGATCTACATGGACCACGCGTCGCTGCGCACGGCTACCAAGTCGCCTCACCTGAGCCAGCGGATGGCCCGCTGGCTGTCGTTCTTTGCGGAGTACAACATCGTCGACTTCTACAAGCCAGACAATATGAACATCTTTGCCGACACACTGTCGCGTCGGCCGGACTACGGCCCTCGTCCTGACTCGGCTTGCCACCTCGCCGACGACTGTGACGAAGACGAGGATTGCTCCGCGCGCGTTGTGGTAGGTGCAAACGCCGCCAAGGTGACGCCGGTGAGCCCGCTGCGTGAGCTCATTGTAGCGGGTTACGCAGAAGATGCGTTGTGCTCCGCAATGCTCAAGTACCTCGCCGTCCCCAGCACGAAAGCCCTGGCTGAGCTCCCCGCGAAAGCTCGGTCGCAGACCCAGCGCTACTCCGCCGACCGTGGCTTGCTCCGATACCAGATCGACCACCACGACGACAGTCGCGTCGTGGTCCCGCTTGACGATGATCTCCGCGCACGGATCCTGCGCGAGTATCACGACAGCTAAAAAACGGCGGGCACCTCGGCCGCGAGAAGACATACGCTTCGCTCGCCCGCGACTTCTACTGGCCCCACATGTACAAGTGGGTACGCAAGTGGGTGAGAACCTGCGAGACGTGCCAGCGGATCAAGCCCGCGGCGTCAGCGTAAGCGCCTCTCCGATCGCTGCCAGTCGCCGAGTTGCCGTGGCACTTGGTGAGCCTGGACTTCGTCTTTGGTCTGCCGCCAGACGACCACGAGTGCACGGGCATCCTCGTAGTAGTGAATCGGTTCAGCAAGATGACGCACCTCGCAGCGGTGAAGTCATCCATCATGGCGGAAGAGTCTGCCGCCGTGTTTGTGGACATCGTGTATCGCCACCACTATCTCCCGTCGTCGATCGTCTAAGATCGTGATCCGCGGGTCACTGCTGCGTTCTGGCAGGAGCTCCTCAAGCTTCTCGGCACGCGGCTGCTGATGTCGACCGCTTCCCATCCCGAGACGGATGGGCAGACTGAGCGTGTCAATCGCGTCGTCAAAGACGTTCTCCGGAGTTATGCGGCGTCGTTCGCGCCATGGAGCAAGATGCTGCCCATGGTTGAGTCCGCGATCAACAACACGATGCACTCGTCCATTGGGTTAACGCCGTTCTTCGTGAACCACGCGCAACACCCGCGCATGCACCCTATCCCGGCTTCGGCAACGCGACAATGACTGCTATTGATGCTTCAACAGCGCAATCAACAACCGCTGACTCGTCTCCGGCGGCGCCAACAACCTTTGACCCACTTCTGCTACCGGCTCATCTGGCGGCTCTTTGTACGGATGTCGACAACCCACGCATGATTACGCCATTGCCTACCGCCACGCGCCTGATATCTATCGGTTCGCCGGCGGTTACTCCTTCGGTCTCTGATACGGCGCCACAGCGAATGCGTTCGCGGCGGCTCTCGCTCCACCACGCACGGCGGCTGAAGCTCGAGATCCTCAAGGCCATGCTCACTCGCCCACCGTCGCGCCCCTGACGGTTCGACAGCTCCGGCGCCCATCGACAGTGAATGCGGCGACAACCCGCGCTGCAACCCCGCGCGGGGCCCTCCACGCAGTTCCAAGTCCGACTTTGACGCCCGCGGCTGCCGTCGCGTGGACAACGCGCTCGCTGATCGACCCCGGCTCTCGCCGCGCACTGAAACTCGCGGCGAGCTCAAGCACACCTCCTCCCGCCGCCGACGACGCTGTGGGATCAAGCTCGGCGGACAGACGAGCACCGCGTCACGCTCTTCGCCGTCTCAAGGGCTTAGTCACTTTCTCGAGTACCGAGAAACGATTTCTTGGTTCGCCCCCGACGATATTGCGAGGGCAGTGGATAAGCAGAAAGGACGGCCGATGCAAGAGGGCGGCGCAACCACTAGCGCGTCGTCGTCGGTGACAAGATGCTCCTTTCCACGAGCGGCATCCAAGTTGAGTCAGTAACCTACCTTGGTGCACACAAGCTATCATCAAGATTCATTGGCCCATCCACTATGTTGAACGCACATCGAGAAGCCTACACGCTTGTCATACCAACACCTATGCGCCTCCACCCGACGTTTTACGTCGGGCGACTCAAGAAGTACTACGCATCGGCGCTGTCCACTGACGACGGCGAGCCGTGGTGGCTTACCGAAGCTGCCGGCTCTTCTTCGGGCTCGGCTGTGTCAGCAAGGTCAGCGAAAACGCCTGGCCTTGTACGCCTGGTTGTCCGCGCGCAGCGCCGAGTTCGCCTGCCCGAGGCTTGCCATGCGCTTTTAAATCGCTGCGATCAAGTCGTCGTGACGATCCCCGCGAACTGAATCGTCGCGGGCGGTCTCGAGCGCGCGGCGAGCGTCGTACTTCGCCCACTTCAGCTCCTCCTCCACGGTCTTCGTCGCCGCCGGGTGCGCCTCCACCGTCTCCGCCTCTGGCATCATAGCGGGCGGCTGCGCGAACTACAGCTGCGCGAAGATCGACTGCGCTCGTCCGTAACCCTCCACCGCCGCTGATTAACAGCGAGGGTCGCCCACGATGGGTTGTGGACCACATCGTTGGCCATCATGACACCCCAAGCCGTCGTTCCGCCAACCATGCCCGTGCCACAGTCCACGCACAGGGGTATCGCGTCTGATGGATCGGCTATCCACCTGCAGCGAAAAAACGGGAGCCGCCGGCGGCCCTCCTTGAAGATGTCCCTGATGCGGTGACAGAAAACGAGGCAGCTGCCGCGCTCGCGGCGGCGAGCGGCGCGGCGACATCGAGCGCGACCGGGAGCGCGAGCCGGACAGCGAGCGAGAGTACTACCCGCGCCCGCGATCGCGATCGTGGAAACGCGAACGCGATCGCGGGGAGGCGAACACTGCCAACGACCACGAGATCGTGAGCGAGAGCGTCCTCGCGATTGACGCGCGTCTTGGCGTCCGGCGAACGCAAGCCACAGTACGAAAAATTCTCTGCGGTGCGGCCCATACGCCACGCAGTCGAGTTGTGCGCGGCGCTGCTGATCCATCGAGTACCGGTACCGCCCGACCAGGTGCTCGTCGTCGGCGGTCATCGGCGCCTCGCCTAGCATCTGACGGTATCCAGTTAGGTCCGGCCGTGGAACGCCTCGGCCGCGGTACGACTCGCCCCCTCGATAGAAGTGCTGGAAGCAGCGCGAGCGCTCCGCGTCCCACGTCAGCACGCACAGCTGCTCAGCGAGCTCCTCCGTCCCGTGGCCGCGACGATGGGCTTCGCGGCTCTCAATTTCCTCGCGCGCGTTCGGTTCCGAGGTTCACCGCGTTACGAGCGCGGTCCACGACCGATCGAGATCGCGCGGCATCACGCTCATGCGGCACTCGATGGGCTTGTTGCGAGCATGGCGGAGGCGACGCCACATCTGGGCGAGCTCGTCAGCACCGGGCGACTCGTGCATGCCGCTGCAGTCGTACAGCGGACAGCGTCGAAGCGTCTCATCGTATCGCGACATCGGCTCGCGGTCCAGGCGCAAGTTGGCCAATGCGATGAAGCCGCCGCCGGACAGCTGTCGTTCCAACGACGGCATCTTCGAACGCCGGTAGAGCTGCCACCGCGAACGCGTTGGCGTGCTCTGTGAGCGCTGGTTGCCGATCCCACAGCGCACGCGCTCTGTTGGGCTTTTCGATCGCCGGTTGTGCGCCGCCGCGTGTGCGAGATAGCAAGTGACCACGTGCGGCACCACGTGTTTTTCTCTGTGAGAGAGGGATGTTCTTCCCAGCATTTTAGCACTATGCATTTTTCAATTAGCGCCTGTTGGCGCTATTTTGTGTGTGGGGTGATGTAACGGGTTCACCGTACACACCCGAGTAAGTACGCTCCTGATTTAAACCCGGGCTTACCTATTCGGAAAACCCTTATAATCTTCTTCCTACGTGGGCATTGGGTGGCCACACCTGAAACGAGCCCAGAGTTAGGGGAGCCTAAATTAGAGCCGTGCTGGGCTCTTATAACTGAACCGTGAGCCGATTTTTTTAAACTCAGCCCATCAACATGCAATTCTCCGAGTTGCTTCACAATGCTTTCCCAACAACATTTGGGTAGTTGCCCAAAGGTGGTACTTGGAAAGGGCGAGAGCACATATGGCTTGACGGGTCTTGCGTCGCTGTCGCCGCTGTACTGAGGTAGCCGCACGAGCAGCGCCGGTCGGTCGCTGTCCTTGCGGCAAGAGCGGCGTCGTCGCGTCTTTTGCTCGCAACATACAGCGCGTGTAGTTGTGAGCCGCGCGCGCAGCCAATATACACAAACAGAAGCACTGCGCACAGCAGGCGCGTGCGGCGGCGTCGAACGTATGGATGGCAGGTCCCAAGCGCACATTAAGCTGCGCGTCCGCGTGTGGATCGCGTGTGCTCGGATACACGC
Organism: [Pythium] brassicae (nom. inval.); assembly: GCA_008271595.1. NCBI lineage: Eukaryota > Oomycota > Peronosporomycetes > Pythiales > Pythiaceae > Globisporangium > [Pythium] brassicae (nom. inval.). Next base: position 51,711 of record SMMQ01002772.1, on the reverse strand, counting down.
CCGCGCGCATGCAGTCAGTGTACGTGGCAGCGATTAAACGCCGTGGAGCGAGGAGAGCGATTGCCACATCAACTACTGCCCTATGCACAGGTCTATGAATTGTATTCGGCCGTCGCGTGCTGTCAGAAAAGGGCAGAGCGCTAAGAGTACCAGAACTCGTCGCCAGCGGAGAGCATATCTGAAGTCTCCGCGACGATCTGCGCATAATCGCTGTCCTCTTCCAGCCTCTATGTGAGCATGCGGTCGGTTTGACCGCCCATTCTTTTGCTGATGAAGTGTAAGCTGACCACCACGCTATGACGACATTGCCACATCCGGGGTCGTCACGAATACTGGCGGTCCGTGCTCAAGTGCTTGCGCACCATCCCGGGCTCGGCGCCGTAGCCCCCCTCCCTTTGATCTGCGCCATGTTGCGCTCACATGACTGTGTTACCACGTCGATTGGCTTGTGCAACGCAACGTGGCCTTGCAGCTCACATCTGTAAAATTGGGCTCCTTTCAAGGTCAAATTTTGAGCAAGGTCAGTTATTAACGAAAGCGGCTTGTTATTAACACGAGACGCTAAATTTTGGAAGCTCAGCTCGTCCAAAAATTGGACTCATGGCTCCAAGCCGTGGGCCCGGCTCGAAAAAAGCTCGTTTCTGGTGTGTGGGTGGCCCATGTACACAGACGGACAGACCAATCGGCCAAGTGA